>CAEFZY010007387.1:0-69071 GCA_903066815.1 Brachyrhaphis roseni | reverse complement strand
GAGAGCTATCAATCAGTTGAAAAGACTCTACTCCAGATCCAGAGTTTGGTTGGTTTTGGTAAGACTTTATCTTTTCTTCTGAAGACTTCAAGTGGATGGATTTTGTCTGTAGGTAAAAGACTGAATCACCTACATAAATATAAAGTCTCTACCAGAGGGATTTCTTTTCACCTCTCAAAGCCTGTGAATTATTCAGTAAGAATTTTGAATAATCTTGTAAAATAAAATTGTTGGTTCAGTGAGGTTGAATAATTGACCCTTTCTGATTTTGTTCACTTAAAAATAAATTAACCGTTTATGTGGTCGTTTCATTTTAACATAGTGGGAGATAATATCGATTAAATATCCACTATATAATCAAATTAACTTCTTCAAGCCTTCTCTGAATGTAGATGTTCATTGGCAAATTTAAAATGGACCGTTTCTATGGTAACTGTCGTCTCCTCTGCTTTCAGATCTATAACAAGCTCTGGCTGATCAATCACCTTCCACATGATTTTCTAAGTGAAGATGTGTATGGAGCAAGTTTCTCCATTTGCAAATCATAACCTACCTAAAATAATGGCCCAAATATATATATATATATTTTTACCAAAAGATGACTTAGGCAAAAAAAAAAAAAAAGAAATCACTCTTGGCCATTATTTTAGAAAGGTGATTATGTCATCTTCTCACTAACTTTTCCTTTCCTTGGTGTATTTTAAAAACTCTTTGGTCTTTCTCATGGTTGTGGAAAAGTTGGAAATGATTCACATAACAGCAGAAATATCTATAATACTTGACAAATTGGAGATAATCAAATACACATTTCATTTAGTAACATGCAAAACAATTTCAAACTTGAGGTAGTATATTTTTCTGGATTCATGATGAATTTTTTCCTCTTTCCACATTAAGAAGGTACATTTATTAAAAATGTATTATGTAAAGACTATTGTTGAAACACTTTTGCAGATAAATTATAAATTTTTTGGTTAAACTTTTTTTATTTTTTTTTTTTATTTACAATAATAAGCTACACATTTTATGCTTTTGTGCACAAATCCAACTTCATTCATACATTTGTGAAGTTTCAACCAACTTGACAATGAATTTAGTGGTGATGAACTATTACTTGGTGCAAGACAGCATCAATAGACAGAGCAGCTAATTATGTTACCTAAAGAAAAGGTCAATAGTCACTCAGCCATGAAGAGCTGAAAACAAACCTTCAAAGATATTCAAAAAGAAGGGAAATAAACTATAATGGATCCTGAAAATGGTGTAAAGTTTACTAGAAAAGCTGGTAAAGCTGTGTGGTGATGCGTTTGTTCAGTTTAAAACTCTTCTGCTGGTTTATAAGAGGAAACATCAGAGACCAGATGGGAAATGTTGAATGAATGCTTTGATATGCTTTCATTCAACATGTTTGCTTCTTCCCTTTTTTCTACAAATTACAGAGGTGCAATAAAGCAGTATGGTTCTTGAATTTCTGTATGATGTTATAGTCTTTGAGATTTTTGTCTCTTTTGTGATTTTAGATTGATTAGTAGCAGTTTCTCCTGGCAGTGATCAAGGTTTGGTGCGACCAGGTGGGAATTGAACCACAGAATCTGATTAATCACAGTTTAGCCATGATTAAACAAGAGGAACAACGACTTTTTAATTTAGTCAAGTTTGTTTGGATAGTTTCCTTTTCTCCCAAGCAAAATCTGAAGTTACAAAAAGTTCAAAACATTACTTTTAGAGCACTTCATTCAGCCGTCTGCTGAACAACTTTATAAAAATAGCAAGAACTATCAGGGAAAAAAACTGAGAGAAAACAAAATGTTAACATTTGAAATGACAGCAAATATTTCAAATGTTTGCACCTTGGCAGACCCAACAGTGAAACTCCTGAAGTTTTCTGATGACTCTAGTTTTATTGGCCTGATCCACGTCAATAAAGATAACTCTTTCTCCTTTACTGTTAGCGACGCCAGACAGGGAGTAAGCCTGAAGAGTTGGTGCAAAAAAAAAAAAAAAAAAAAGGCAGATTTTCCAAACCATGCAGGGAGTCTGATGACGGCCCACAAGTCATGCTTGCAACAGTGCAAAGATTATGAAGTGGAATCTACAAGTGACAAGGGGTTGATGAGATAACGGGTGTAAGGTTGGAGGGAGCAGGCAGAGAGAATACCACAGATAGCTGCATGGCAATGAGGGGAACGTCAGAACTGGAGGAAAGGCTGGGGTGCCGCGCTACTTGTGATTTGCAGATCAAATCAAATTTACTTTAAGATAAAATCTAAAGGTCTGATGTTACAGGTTTATGTGTTATGGAAAACACGCAAATCTATTCATATATTCATTTAAAATACATTCTTGATGCTTGATATAAATGGACAGGTTTTAGTTATTTAGAAGGTCAAAGGTCAACCTATCACCTTATGTATGTAGTCTCACTAGCAATAATCAGTTATCTTCTTGAATGTCAACAGGTGATGATAAAATGCCAAAACTGGACGTTTTTTGAAAATAGTCCCTTTCCACTCCATAATGTTGATCCTTTCTGGCTAGAGAGCATCTGTATTTTGGCAAAAATGATTATACATCAAGCTTAGAAAATTAAAAACCTGCAGATAGACTCTTTTAGTTGCGACATAACTGCATCACATGTTGGCTGTTGGTCAATTATTTTGTGGATGAAACGGGTTGAGTTAAATATGGGAGACTCTTGGAAGAAAAGCCTGTAAGAGACTGTCATCAAAAAGATGCTGGTTTGGATGTTCACCTTCCAGCAGGAGAATTATACTAAACATCCACTCAGAGCTGCAATGGAGTGATTTAAATAAAAGAAACGACCCATCCATCCATCCCATCCATGAATATTAACTTTTCACCGGAAATTCATGTGGGTCGAGTCTTTCATGAAGTGCCTCGCAGCAAGTTCTATTTCTAAAAGCTTATTGTCTTACTGGATGCTTTATGTCACCTTGTTTTTATAGCCATGATCCGCCATCTTCCCGAAGCCGTTGTTTTTTCTTTTCTGGACTGTAGAAGGAGATTATAGGATTCTTTTGCAAACCAGTTTCCAACCACATTGTTTTATTGTTTACTGGCCACCAGAGTATGTAGTCGAGATCCCCTACCTGCTCTGTGACGTCACAATTAACGATATAATTGTTGCCGGTGGGGACTCTCGCAATCAGAAACAATAACTTCTAACGTCTTCAGTAGCTTCTGTCTCGGCTCCTGCATCGGCTCCTAGTGGGTCCCCCTATTCTTTCATATCGGCTTCCTGTCTTGAGTCGCGCCAGAGGAGGAGATCTAGCTGGCTGCAAGCCCAAAACCTGGATGAGAGACCAAAACACAAATGTATTTACTTTCACTGTCTCCAGTTTGTGTTATATCTGCCCCTTGAATATGATCTTTTCCCCAACTTTTGATCTTTAATTCCCAAAGGGCATGGGGACCTATCTCAAATTCCTGCTTCCTATATTGCTTTCAGAGGATACCAGAGGACCCTCATTCCCAACCAGGAGTCAGTGTGACTGGACACCCCTGCCCCCCCAGCCCACACACCCCTCACCTCCCCCCTGAACCTCTGCTCTGGTCGTGAAGCATGGCTGAAAGCACGTACCTTGTCTCCCTCTCTGTCTCTCATGTTGGCTCAGACATAAGCAAACAATCCTTTGAGCAAACAGTGCAACAAAGCTGTCAACACTCTCTTCATTTTCTCACAAGTGACAAAGCTATCTTGGACTGATCAGACAGCTACAGAGAGACTTTAAATAAAAACACTTTATATGCATTTAATAAATTTTTGTGTCTGTGCTTCAGTGACGCCATCAATATCTGTGTTGCACAGACACGTTCATCCAATCACCTATACGTTCCTATAGGAACAAGTTGGCTTGGTGGCTTTCAGGTTTTCCAAGTATTTCGGTGAGTAAAGTTGTGTGTTTATATGCAAACATTTACTTCTGCTATTATTGCTGCAAAGGTCTTCGGAAGACCCCCTGTCCTGTGGCACACTCAAGTGACTTCCAGGAAATTTCGATACATTTCCATTTTTCTGGCTCCGCACTGACTGTCAGGGGTCGCAGTGAGGTCATGTGATATAAATGCTACTCTTTGATGTGCAGAAGATAATTAAAGCGTAACTTTATTGTCTACATCGGCACTGACGTAATGGACAAAATAAAAATAAAAAAATCTAATTGTTATGCAGAAAAGTAAGTGTTTCTTGGATAAAACTGTTCCATTTAGAAAAATGTATTTATTTTGTTTCTTCCTATTGTAGATACTTTGGTTTAAATAGAAAACGAGATTACACAATTTCCACAAGTGTTGTTATCGTTTCACAGCCACAGAGGCAAGTTAGCCCATAGATATTTTATGTTTCTTAATTTCATGTCATGTTAATGTAGCTTTTATTAGCCTTGAAACTTACGTCACTTAAAAAATTTTAAAATTTTAAGACCAGGAAAAAGAGTGTTACTCATAACTTTTATGCTCTGGCTATGTTAAAGCAAACATTTAACATGTTTGCAGAATTTTATGCTCTGTTAAAGCCAGGACATAAAATTGGGAAGACTCATTGGCTCCCTCCACAATGAATGTACACTACAGGAGATCATTGCTAAAGATTTGATCTGAATCTATGCATGTTTATGGAAAATTGAGAGGAAGGAAAAAGTGTGCAAGAAAACTGTGCGCGATCAACAAGGATAATAGGAGTTATAGTTTTTAACTGGTAGTAGCAAACATCCTCACTAAAAAGTGTTTGGAAAATCCAAATCATCATCTATTCATGTAGAAAGAGAAAAAAAAAAACTATTTTGTAAAAATGCTGATGTATTTGTCTAACCTCTAATCTGATCTATAACCCCAAAGGCATCATCCAATGGCTGATTACATGTTTGTGATTGTGCTGCAGCTGCAAAAAGTTGCACAAAAGACTCCACTCACACTTTGTTGTCGCCTTTTCTGTTTTCTTGTTGTGTTTACCACTTGCATCCATTGGAGATTTTAAGTGCACGTAATTTACTTCATGACTCTCATAGGTCAGGAGTAAAGATGGAGTTTTCAGCCATTCTGTGTTTCAGTGTGGATGAAAATATTTGTTGTAAATAGTAAATGTATTTGTACCGTGCTTCATCAAGTCCAGAGGACTCCGAAGCGCTTGACATTACATTCATTTACCAAGCCTGGCTACTGCCTTCAGACACAATTCTGCTTGATTCTCATCTCCCTCCAGTGATCTAGCTGGACTTTCTCCCATTTACTTTGATTCTGCTGGTAGATTTTCTACCAGGCCAATCAGCAAACAGGAGAAGTTGTGAACGATGACATCGATTTTCTGTGCTGTTTTAGAGTTGTAACCTGCCTGTAGTTGGAAGCAGAGGAAGTGAGTTTGCAATGGTCACACTTTATATTGAATTAACATTAACAGCCATCTTGTTCAACTCTCTATTGAGGGATGGTTGTCTACAGAGCAGGAAGTTTTGGTGAGCTTCATAGAACTGGCACACTATGTAAAACATGGGTTCATGTTAACAACAGGGCAAAATTTAAAACGTCAACAGAGTCCAAACGCCCAGCAAGCATTTTTTTCTCAATGCTACATTGTAGCCATGGCTGCCCTGCAGCAGTAAGACACTTGGTAGCACCAAAAAAGACAAATTAAGTGCCTTACCCAAGGACACGACAATGGAGAAGGACAAAGCTTGAACTGGCAACCCAGCGATTACAGGACAAAGTTCTTCAAAAGAAGCTCTGACATTGTTTTATTTCTACATTTATCTCAACATTAAAAGTGAGATTTTAATTACAAACAATAATGTTTTGTGATCTGGCTACACATTTTCTTAAACTGTTTTCAAATTACCCCATTTAACTTGAGAGTTGATCATATGTTTTGCTAATTTTTGCTAATTCAATAGACTGAAGACAGTTTAGTTTTCAGTGTAAAACTAGCAGCAATAAAATGTTATCCAAAACTACATGTCTTATGTTTTCTATTTAGTCTTTATGAATAATAGTCGTGGAAAAGCTTCTGTTTCATCAGTTGGTTGCATTTTACACATTTGAAGTTTCCATTAATCAATGTCTGATATCACCTTGAAGTTAGCCCACCCACTTAGTTTAATTTACCATAAACAAGATCATAATTTACAAATTTATAATCTTCTTGGTTGGTAATTAGAGGAAAAAACTTTAAATCTGAGGTGGCCTCATTTTCTGACCCCCTGGGTTTGTCCTTCCTTTAATTTTTCTCTGTCGCAAGATATTCTTTAGAAAGTTTTGGAAAGATGTTCGACCACCAGCAGTTTCAAAGGATGATGCTCCCTGTTTTGATAATGCTGGTATAAACAGTGAGAACACAAGGAAGAACAACGCTTTTTACTTTGGTTATTTATCCGGTTTTCCGCTGCGTCATCATTTTCTTCTACAGAATGAACCACCCAGTATAAAATACTAACCAGTACAGAGATTGCGGCCCTTGAAGATGTTCTGTGTTGGGTTTCTGGCCCTCGGCTGCTTGCAGCATGTCTTCCTCTACTCTCTCTGGCCTACTGCCTTTTCAGCTACTGTTGATGAAAGTGCCAAAAAAAAAATAATATAAAGTAAACGTCTAATATGCATTCATAAATTATATTAAATTATGGGCTTATTTATTTATAGGCCTTATTATCTGAGTGGAGAAGATTAGGTAATTCGACATTTTAAAATTTATGAAATACTGTAGTCAACTCAGTTTAATTTGTCAAACTTCTTAACATTACCTCCACACTTACTGTCAATCCTGGTAAAGATTTATAGAAACTAGAGATGCAAGATACATCTACATTAACAAAGTTAGTCATTTTTAATCAATTGTGTCAGTGTGATAGTAAAACCAGGCTTATATTAATAATCATTGCTTTTTTCTTTTTGTTGCCACTTGTGTTTCAGGAGCACAGAGGGTTTTGTGAGAGTTCTAGTGATGCACCGCAGGATTCAGGGGTATTTAACTGAAGCATCAGCAATTTCAGCTCTCTTCCCAACCCAAACTTGTTAGGTTATGTGTCATTATGGATTGTTTTAAATATCAGAACATTATAAATAAAATCTGCTGGCAAGGTTTTCAGCAGCTTAATGACCAAAATCAATTCAGAAATTGTTCACCGGACACAAAATCATCTTTCCATGATGATCTCAGTCAGACATAAATCTTTGAAGATCAGGACTGGGGACCAGAGGGAGTGAGAGCTTTACTAATGCAAAAAGATTAATTTGATTTAAAATGTATTAAACAGCGCCCCCCCAGTAACGATGAGGGGTGCTGGATAGAAAAAAGATATGCAAAATGTGATAAATAAACAGTGCTAATGTCTTTCTGCTTTGGTTGATAGATAACAAATAATGAGTTATTGATCCACAGGAATTTAAATTTTAAGAACTTTATGAAAAAGTTGCCTCAGATGTTTACCTGGTGATTTGGCAATGAAGCTCTGCTGTAGTTTCTTCATAACTTTGTTTTCTTATCACCTTATAAAACGTTGTTTGCTGCAGTAAACAAATGTTACTAGTCTGAATCCACAGTACTTTGGTAATTAAGATTTTACCAAAGTACTATGTGGAGTCTTGTGCAATGATTGTACTAATTATTGTTTTTATACAAAAACTGTGCCTGCTACAGGTTCAGTCTCATGTTGTTCTAGCCTCTGTACCACTTATTTGATTATTATTTTGATTCGTCTCATAGAAATCATGTTATTAGCAACCGGTTGCAGCCATTTAATACTGAAGTTATCGTTTTTCTTCTTTTGGTTTATAGTCCCAGTGCAGCTTCTACTTTCACTTTTATGTGGTTTTTCTGCTGAACAAACATCTTGCTAGATCTGCTCTCTAGCCATCATTCAGGAATAAACCAGCTTATATCAATTTGCACTGACTCGGTTGACTTTCTGTCAAAAAGTTGTTTGATTTTTTTTAGCCATTTTGCTTCTTTATTCCCTGTGTCATCCCACTGTTTTTACACACATCTATATTTATGGCAAATTTTGTTTGTATTTCCTTTTATGTGTGGATTACTTGAGTCTGGTGTGGATTTCATGTCGACAGTCCTATTAGAAATCTATTTCCTGAGGAAAAACATTAATAGAAGTCATTCACATTGCTCATCTTAGAGAAATATTTTGTGTGGCGACTGTTTTGCTGCAGGGCTGGATAAACTTTAACATGTGACTCCCATCTTGGATTCTTGGAACCACCAGCTTGTTTTGAGGAAAAAATGTAATGACTTAAGGACTTGACTTTAAACTTGATTACCATCTGGCTTTTCAGGAAGATGACAATCCCAAGTAAATGTCAGAGAGTCCAAATGGAAAGGAGTGGAGCACAACAGCAAACTGGATAACCTGAATCTGACAATGAAGATCATTAAGCAGGACATTTTTGGAAACAAGAATCTTTATGATGGAATCAGAAAGGTAGGCTTTGGTTAAAGGTTTATTTGTGCAATACTTAATATTTGAAAGGTCAGCATCAAACCTCAGACCAAATGTAACTTTTTACTAGCCAATAAACCACATGAGAAGTAGTTTTAAATAATTTCCTCTAATAAGTCAAAGTTCTCAATGAAAATCTACATATTTTATTCTTTTTTCCCCACTTTTTATTGTTTTAAATGGTCTTTTAAATGTTTTTGATCGGTGGAAGCCTTTTGATATGTGAAGGAGATATTCTGGCCAGCAAATGAGATTTTGATCTCAATGGGGTTTGAACCTAATTAAATAAAGGAAGTCAAATTAAACTAAATGAAATTCATGTTTACGTAAAATGTTTTTATATTCAGAGAAGGTAGTTTATTAAGAAAAATAAAATTTCTGAAATATTAAATATTGTGATTTGCTGTTTCTGGAAACATTTCCAACAATAATAGATTGAATGGCACGTTTTTCCGTTTCTTTCTTTGTGTGGTTTTAATCACCTTAAGTCCCCCCACTCTATTTATAAAGCAATAACAGACAGCAGTTTGCCTCCAGGGAGGAGTAGCTCATCTTGTCATCATGGAAACAATGACATCTTATTTTCAAAGTCATTAATAAAAAAAAAAAATCAAACGGCATCAGTTTTTAGAAACACCTACCGGATAAGTGCACATGAGATCCACAAAAGAGCTTCGTTTCCAATTAATGGCCAATAGACGGACCTATTGGTCAAACCACGCGAAGTCTGTGAGGGGCTATGCGGACACCGCTATGGAATTTCCCAGTGAGTTATGGGCATGTCTTAATCTTTTTTTTTTTTTTTTTTTACCTCTGTAGCAGCGCTGGCTTTGGTTGTTGGTCTTTTTTCATGCTTTACGCACTGAGGGGGCTGCAATACGGGTTGATGTTTAATCTCTGTGTGTGGTACGAAAAAAAAGGCGCGTGCTCGCGTTATCACTGTCTGGTCTCCTCAGGGGAGGTAAATAAAAAGGTTTTCCCAAAGCTCCCCAGTGATGAAGTCTGCTAGGTGAATGCTCTGAGCAGCGGGACGGAGCTGCGTGACGCGTCTTGGACCTTTTGGACATTTGACCGGTGCCTCAGACGCTGCCTGCGGCGCACACGTCCGATGATCTCACAATGTGTTTGAAAGATGCCGCTGCTTGTCGCGAATGTTGCGGAAAACTTGTAGAGGTAAGAGCGAGAGCGTCCAGCCGCACAGTTGGCCATGTGGGCATGAACCTGTCTGCACCGCAGCTCTGCAGGTTCACATTATTTGATCGTCCTTTATTAGCCAGTGGCGCATGAATGAAAAGTTGTAACTACTTCTACCAACACAACGTCGTTTCTAGATTTTTGTGTAATTTTTCATTCATATTTTCTCGAATAAATAACTTTGCATATTTGAATGAAAAACCTATTTTTCTGACAAGTTTATTTAAATATTTTTTGATAAACTTGTTGGTTAATGGCAGCAAATGGCCCGGCAATAAACTTTTTTGTATTATGCCTTTTTTTTCCTTAAAATGTTTTCGTCTGACGCAATCAGAAAACATTGCAAGTTGACTAATTAGAGGGACACAGTTATGTGTTTTAATTGACACATAACTCTTATTGCTGTTATGGTTTCTTCTGTGATAACTTAGAGGAAAGTCTTGCATTGTATGAAAAAAGCTTGTAACTTGTGAGATATGTTGGTAAAATGTGAAAATGACAATGCAAAGTGAGCAGAATGAGCTTCCTGTGATGGTAAAGATATTGGTGTTCAATGTTGCTATTTGTAATAATCCATTGTCATTTCTGAAGAAGCATTGCTAATAGTGTCAATAATGTGCAGTGTCATAAAACGTAGTTTTTCTATATGCAAACAATTTTTGATATTTGACAGGGATTATGTTTATGCATTGTGTGATTTGGTTTAGTCTTGATAAGACATTCAACTGTTAATTAGTAAACTACATCCTTTTGGGTATTTGACCATTGCAGTATGGTATAATGCAATCAATAGATGACTCAGACAGTGACTGTGTATTTTGAATGATCTCATTCTGTAGTGTAATACTAGAATGAAATTAAATATTTGACAACAGGATCACATGATCCACAATGTGGTGTTAAACTTTGTCCACCATATTTGCGACATCTTAACATTCTGCTCATTGACTAGTGCATAGATAAAATGCAGAGGTTGGTTTTGGGGCTCTTGGAAAGAACTTCCTAAACAAAGTAAGTTCCTGATCAGTTACACTGAGGTATAGCATCGTTTTGGGATTAAAATAGGATTTTTATCATGTTTTTGAGAGCTGAACTGTTGCATTTGCAAAATGGAGAATTAAGGGAATGGATCATTTTGACCACTGAATTTGCTTCAGTTCTGCTATCAGAAAGAAACTTTCATGCATATAGAGCACAATGTCTTATTGTACTTTGTGAGATGAAACCTCACCTTCTTGATCCAAGCAGTAAGGTTGGTTATCTGACTGATGCATTGATAAATGCTCATTAACTTCTTCTTTGTAGCTCAATGAGACATTAGAAAGATGTATCTTTACACCAAAGTTACAGGCAGGAGGATGGAAGGAAGATGCAAAAAGATTCTAAAGATAATAGATAAAATCCTCATTATGTTGAGTAAAAGGAATGAGAATGTGAGACAAGAGCTGGGGAACATGAGGAGACAGTGGCTCCCCAAGACCACCCAGTAGGATCTTCTTCATCTACGACTTGAAAAGATGCTTTGAAAACTTTGGTTATACTTCCATTCTTTACTCCTCCCAGCACTAATTGCATCAAGATGATTCATCTTAACAAAAATCTATTTGAAGACACTGATGTAAGCATTGTTGAAGCTTTGGACGAAATCGTTGTGACGTGCAAGTTTTAATTCCGACTTCAGCTGAAGATGTTTTATTTTCAGCAACTTGAAGTTTCCGCACATGGCCCAGCCTCCTGGAGAGACTTTGAGTATTGATGACCACTGTGTTAATCAGTTTCATTCCCGAGGGAAGTCACCTTAAAAGTTTGCTTCTCAAGCATGACCCAGCAGACGGAGAAAGAGGGCCACTCAATGATAAAGCTGATTGTGCAGGTTTCAGCACATACTTCTGTCAGCAATCGGGGCAAGAGGTTATCAGAAGCCGACTGTCGTAAGGGATTCCAGCAGAGCCAAAAAGTATGTCTCTCATCTGCTGGCTACTTATTTAAAATTCTGAACCTTAACATGTTGAAGAATTTCTATTCCACAAAAGACATGTATTGTAGTTATTGGCTCATGTGCCCTTTGCCTCTTTTAACTGCTTCTCCACCCATCTTTTAAACTGGATCATGCTTAGCAGACATATCGGAAATGTAGTTGCACGTGTTAACATCCGTCTTTTCCAACGCATGTGCAACATACCTTCAGGGAAGCTTTCCACCATCCAAAGTGCTACTACTTTAAGACTAATTTTGCTTATCTGAAAAAGGAACTCTGTTTTCAGGCAGCTGATATTGGCACACTAAGCTGTTGGCTTGTAGTCTGGCCACCGTCCTGCAAATTCCACCACCTTGGTGAGAAAGTCTCGACAAAGTGTATGTGTGAATGCATTGATGCATTTGCACGTAGGCAGTGGTGTTGGTGGAAAGGTCACCGATAACCCTTGAGCTGAGTCACGCAACTTAGCACAGTCAGAACACGTGGAAAAGAGGCCAGTCATTAGCCTGCAAAGACAATGCTTTGCATGTAGAAATAGCAATAATTTCATCCTTGGATATTTAGTTAGCAAGAGAGGTAAAGATTTTTATTACAATTAAAAGAATACCTTTGAAACTATTTTTTGGTGCCGCGTTTGGTCAAAATTAAAAGCAGGACTGGTATGGAAGACTATGTCAATTGACAAATCTTTGGAACTTTTAGCAAGTTTGTTGTTTATATGATTGTTTTTCATTCTTAAGTTGCTGTTTAACAAACTACATTGATTAAAATAATGTAGCTACATTTAACACAGAGATAGGTCACTGAAATCTGCTTGATTCTGTAGTCTTGGAGCAATTCAATTGGTGACAGAGGTTAAAGGACACAAATCTAAAAAGATTCACTTTTATCTTGACCGTCCACAGAATATTTTTACAAAGGTCTTGGGGATCAATAGGGTGTTTTTTTGGCCCAAAACCACATTTTTGGCAAATGTGGGTTTTCACCTGGGAACCCTTCCATGTAGGCTATTTTTTCCGAATCACCATCTAGTTGTTGAATTTTGGTGCTTTAAATGTAGTGAACTTTTTTTAACGTCTTTGGTGAATCACTGAAGTACTCTTGCAGTAATTTTGGTCAACCAGCCACTACTGCAAAGCTTCACCGCTGATATTGGCTCTCACTGTGATGCGATTGTCTCAGAAATGGTTTTGTAATCCTTTCCAGACTGATAGATGTCAACGACTTTGCTTTTCATCTGTCCAGGAATTTCTTTAGATTGTTGCTTTATTTGTTCTTTTAGACTAATTCATATTGTCAGACAAGTTCTCTTCTTAGTGATTTCTTCATTCTACAATGCTGGCAGTAACCAGGATGTGGTGAATCACAGTTAATTCATCTTTTAACAAGAAGACGATTACCTTTCCACATAAAGTCAGGTTGGTTGGTTTATGGCAATGAAAACCCAATTTGAAAACTGCATAGTCAGGTTATATTGACTGATATAAAAATTTACTTGATGGTCCGATTGGTAAAAGAGGATTTGATTGTCTAAAACACTTAGATGCAACAAGAAAAGCAAAAACAGGAGTAATATGAGTAGGGAAGCATTTTTTCATAGCCCAATGAATAACACATAAATTTAAAGTTCAGTTCTTTCCTGTCAGATGCTCAACAGTCTAGGAACTTTTCTTTTGACTTGTTACGGCTTGGAAATATATCTGTTCTTTTTATTATGCTTTTTGCGTCACACATCCTTGCTCCTGTGACGAAGTTTCTTCAGGATGTGGCACAGGGGACCAAGGCTGTGAGCCCACAGGATAGACTTAAATCTTTATCATAAATTCATCAAAATGTGGTCAGACATGAGTGGATGTTGCAATTTACTTTTATCTTTAGTTAGTTTGTAGAAGCATGTCAGTCTGCCTAATGAGTCTGGAGGGAAATGAGACCTAAACAAGGTTCTTCCTCCAGTGTCTTTGTATTTATGTTCCTGTTCATAATCTAAGGCATCACATGTTTTCTTGAAAAGGATTTGTCATATCATGCTGAGTCATTCCTTCATGCTGACTTTACAGGTTGCCGCCTTAGAAATTTCCTTCTGGTATGCAGTATTTGCATTTCTGGGGAAAATTCTGACACCTACAAAATTCCTTTTGCTTCTGTTTGTGAAAGCCTGCTCGTTCAGCAGCTCTGTCAGTATTGGTAAAAGTATATATATTACTTTTTATATAAGTCAAAGTGATATATGTAGTAGTTATGTATAGTCAATTCTTACTTTGATCAATCAGCAGTCACAGTGATCTCTGTTTTGGGGGATTCTCATTGGGAAGTCAAGCTAGCAGCCAGTCAAATCAGGGTAACAGCATATATGAATGGGTTAATATTTTGTCTGCATTTTGCAGTTTTAGTTTATGTGCTGGATTGTCACTTGGACATCTTTCCACACCCTACTTCCTGGGTCCTTTCTGATGTGAATTGGATTTTTAAGTGTCTGTCCTTGTGCTGCCTTAATCAGTGCCTATACAGCAGTTGTCTCAAACTGCATTCCTAGAGGACTAGAATCCTGCAGCTTTTATATGTATTTGCTTCAGCACACCTGGCTACAATATGAACTCATTAGCAGAGTTCTGCAGGGCTTGACTTTATGCTAATGAGGCAGTTTCACTTTATAATTCAACAATGTAAGACAAGAGACAGACAGGACTCTGGCCCTCAAGGGATGCAGTTTGAGACCTCTTCCCTCTACTGCCTATTGGTCCAAACCTGTCTTGTTTTGTGTGATTTCTTGATGTCAGCCATCATCTTTTCCACTGATATCCTTCCATAATGATTTTCTGCTGTTCCCTTTCTTACATAGGGTTTCTGATGCATCAGGCATTCACTGAGTGGTTCATCTCTTTCGGCCATTTGGCCATTGAACTGTAGTGTGCCTTACCCTTATTCATTAAATTTAAGGGAAAGAGTTTATCTGTCTTTATGTATCACCACCTAGCATCAAATTACACCCAAGTCATCAGACATGGAGCAGAGAGAAAATCTTTTATGAAAATGTCTTTTTGTAATCACATGTCTTATACCATTCAGAGGGGACCTAAATCATCTTTGATGTTTGCATGTGATCATTAGTTTTGAAAGCTTCATGGCTGTTTGCCTGTTTGTATGCAGGACTGTTCGCCTTGCTGCTATTAGTGTTGGAGTGGACCCGTCCAGGCCTACCGTCCCCACTAAGGCCAATCTGTGACCTCAGGGTCCTGAACCATTTCATTCAGGAAGCACGAGACGCAGAAGTCGCTATGGTGAGAAAAAAATGTAGGAATGCAGTAAGACGCAAACTCAATGAAAGAGAATTGGTGCACAGCTACTGCGTTCATGGCATAAAGTTTAGATATGGTTAAGTAAGATGGCTCTAAAAGAGATGTTTATTTTTTCTTTTCTTAGAAATCATGCAGAGAAGGTTGTGGTCTGACAGAGACTGTCTCTGTTCCCCAAACTACTGTCAACTTTGATGACTGGGAAAAGAAAAATGTAAGTAACCATTGAGATTAGATTAAGTAAATTCTGTCTTAACAGACTGCAGAACTTTTCCCCTTGCAGCCTGTAGTGTTTATTATCCATACCATAATTCTTCCTAGAGGTCATTTTATTGCTTGAGTGTTTTTTTTCCTTTTGGTTGGGGAGACCCGTGACTCCAGTTAATTACTTACGGAAGAGCTGATTACTTCCTACATCCTACGATCTTTATCGCCTCCAAAAGACGACTCTAACTCCTTGGCTCTGTTTGTTTTTTGGGAAGGCAATGGAGCAAGCTCAGGAAGTGCAGACCGGATTGTGGCTTTTACAACAGGCCCTCAGCTTACTACGGACATCGATGACGAACTCAGAACTTAACAGCCACATAGACAACGTCATCAGAAACCTACACAGCACCACCGCTGTACTACGAAGCCTCAACTTCCAAGTGAGTCATTATGCGATTGAAACTTAAACAGGAATGTATGCTACATTTCTTAAAACCTTTTTTTTAAACTGACAGAATATAAATATGGGCTGTATAGTGGTGCAGTTGGTACTCTATGCTACAGCAAAGAGGCAATGGCTTCAGAGCCCAACTGGGGTCTTTCTTTTGAGGAGTTTGCATCTTTAACAGATAAAGCTAGGGATGCATAGATGTTTGTCCTCTCAGATTTGAACTTCCAAGTAGTAAAACTTTTCCAGTTGGTAAACACATCAATAGATTCATCATTCTTAGAGTTCTTTTTATTTTACATCCTTAAAATAAAAAGAAAAGTGACTTTTATCACTATCACTATTACTGAATAGTGAATTAATCTATTCAGAATGAATCTGCTGTGGCCCTTGCTGGCCTGACCTAATAATTATCAGTGGAAAGACATTAAGAAGCATCACAGCCTCAATTCCCCTCCTCTTAAAATAACACCTTTTGTAAGAAAAAACAGCTAAAGCCCCCGTTTAAGAACTGAAATACTCTTGCTTACTTTTTGCCTGAATGGGGGGGAAGTAACCCCTTAACATACATAAGGGAGATGAGATAGAAAGGAATTACTTTTATTTAAGAAAACAGACCAAGATTCAGTAGTAAGGTTTTTCTTTAGTGGGTTTTTGTCACTCAAGATTTGAGGAGTTAGGAAATGCATAGGTCCCAGGAAAGTACTTCTGTCGATTTGAGAATTTGAACTTTGACTGGACCGTTGCAACACCTTGATTCTTTTCAGTTTTAGCCATTCTGTTGTAGATTTGCTGCAGTGTTTGAGATCATTGTCCTGTTGACACAGTTTGGTCCAAGCTTTGGCTGTCTGACAGATGGGCTCATATTTGATGTTAAAATACTTTGGTACATGATCAAGTTGTTTGTTGACTCACTGCCTGCAGGTGTGCAAGTCATGTAGCTGGAAAGTGAGTCAGTCATCCACCTCCAGTAACATGCACTGTTTGGTTTTCACCAAATCTGATGCTGTACATCATGTCCAAACATTTGTACTTTGATGTGATTTTTCCAAATGAAGGTCAACAGAGTAGAAGTCTGCTAAATGGCACTGAGTGGTATAATAATGATTTAGGTTTAAGTATATCAATTCTTAAGGTTCTTAACACGTTATTGGACTGTGAGAAAAAAAGTTTGCATTTCACATTTTTATCCTTGACAAATATCTGGGATGCCAGTTTCTTCCAAAGAAAAAAAACTAGAGTTTCTATATTTCATACAAGAGAACAGAAATGAAGCTGCACAGTGGAGCAGTTGTTAGTGTTGTTGCATTTCATCAAGAAGGTCTTGGGTTTGAATCCTGGCCTGGGGTCTCTGCATAGGGCTTACATGTTCTTCTTGTGCATGCATGTTGCGGATGTGTGTGTGTTTGCACATGGTGGTTTGTCCTTCTGTGCAACAAGGGTTTTTTACCCCTTAATTGCCAACATACTCATTGGAAAAAAGTATAACTCATGGTTCAGTTGTACATACAGGATATTAATTAATTTGATTAATTAGATTTATATAGTTGCAGAACCTAATGAGCATGGTCCCACTATGACCTATTATTTTAATTGATGTAATGGACAAAGTTTTGTCAAAAGTTAAAAAAAGGCAATGGATAACTTGAAGGACATCATGAGACATTTTATACGCCATCTTTTAGAAAGATGACGTATAAAACTCTGCCAGCCAGTTTTTAGATTGCTGCAGAAACAATACTGCCTTTGAAAATAACTCTTTGGCCTGAGTAAGCTGAAAGAGTTGTCTGTATTTGGGTTGCATCATGTTTCTTTGTATTCGTTTCCAGGAATATACCCCACCTGCCAGTACAGTGGGACCGGAGGGAACATGGCGGGTGTCCACAGCTGCAGAACTGCTTCAAGTTCACCTCAATTTCCTGCGAGGCAAAGTACGCCTTCTTCTTTTGGACGCACAAGCTTGTCAGCAAGAAGCCAGCTGATCAGGAGACAGGCTCACTCCAACACAAAAGTACTTTGTGTTTCCGAAGGCAAGTGGAGAAACTTGACTGCGTTAACCTGCGCAATGGCAGCTGGATGCAGCTTGGGATGGGTCCTCGACTATAAGGAGGAAGCTGGAGGGAAAGGACTGTCCCAGCAAGGCTTTGGACGGACTGGAGACGACTGCGCAATGGAATGTAAATGTGTCTCGTGGACGTGTTGAAGCAAACCTTTACCAAAAAGACGCTTTTGGAAAGCGCTGCTCCAATCGCTGTTCTACAGGCACGCTCTTGCACTTTTTTAGTGGATGTTAATGTTGTGTGAGTTGAGACTGAACTTTTTGGTGTTTGTTTGTTCATACTGGAAAAATAGAGTGAAACACCCTGGAAATACTGATAGGACTGTTAGGTTGCAAAGAAGCGACATTGGGACTTCACCAACATGCCTTCAACTGTTATTTAACTATGCCTCAGATATTATTAGTCTTGTCTGTTGGAATTGGTCAGTAAATATTTTTATTGTGTAGAAACTATTTATACAGATTTTCTATTTTTAGGCTACTGTCTTTGTGTAACAGGTTCTTACAGATTTAAAAATGCGCGTTGTCATGCTCACTTTTTGTACACTGGAAATTTTGCACACGTGCAAAGACTTACTCTTGATTTGCCATATAAAGCTGCTCTTCCTTTTCTTTTTTTTTTAAAGTTTGTATCTGAACGTCTGTGTTACACTGCAGGGTTTTCTCTCACAGGCCTGTTGGAGGTATGCAAAGCTGATAGTTGTGGAGGTCACTGCAATGGGTTACATGGGAACTGTGGACCGTTATCTGTGTTTCAGTTTCTGTCTAACCCCAACACTCATCCTGGCTCCATATGCTGATAGCCAGACTGCCTGGAAAATTTTACAATTAACATCCTGTAGAGCTGTATTTGCAAACATTTTTCCAGAAACTGACGCTAACACTTGTTTTTTCCTCTTTCTCTGTCGTATGTCCTCAAACATGCAATCTTCTAACCCTGGGAATTGTAGGTTTCTCTCTTGAAGGGATGCTCAGCTGTTTCACAATAATTAAGTATTCTTCCTTGTTTATTTTCCTGTATTTTTATATGTTGCTGTGCAAGTGGAAGATGTTTTTGAGGATGCGTGTCTATTTTCTTTCCTGTTTTTTTGTATTGTTTTGTCCCATCGCTGCAAAATCCACTATTTAAATGCAAAATATTGTCCTTGGATAAAGAGAGGGCAGATGAAAATACGACAACAGGAAGTCGGATCATTTATCAGTTAGTAGGAGGCCTGATGCTAAAATCCAAACACCTTTCGTTGCACACACCGAGTTCATGACGCTTCTGCCTTGAATTGAACATCTTACATATATCCTGTATTTTTTTTTTCTGCCAATGATGTAGAGATAGAATTTGAAGAAGGTTCAAGCAACTTTTATTTTATTAAACCAAATACAGAATCTTAAGTGGATAAGTTTTGGTCACGTTAACAACAGAAATCTGTTTTAAAGGAGAAGCAACAAATAAATTCAGTTCAAGTCTCCCTGCCCCTTCACTGAACTCTATAATGTAAACAATGATCGTTTAACCAATTAGATTCATTAAAGTTTATCTGCTGAAAGACTCACTGGAGCTGAACACTGACATCTAGTGGACATTAACAGTAGCGGCACTCACATTAACATTTGAAAGATTCATTTTTCTACGAATTGTTAAAGACATGCAAACCAGTGGACAATGAAATACATCAGTAGTTGTACATGCTTACATGTGTTTCCTCTGCTCCTCATCAGGCAAATATAATACATTAAACAAGTAAAAAATAGGAGGATTTTAATATGATTCACTTGTAAACACATACATGCCCTCCTGCTCTTAAAGCCATGAGTCCAAACAAAAAAATGTCCAACAAGACCACAAGAGAAATACAACAGGTAGTACCTTCAGGTCACTGGGGATCAGGATAGAAAACCTTGATATGAATAGCTGAGTTATTGCGTGTACGTGTCATGGGCTCCCCGGCCTCGTCGGGATCTTCGGGCTCCAGGTCGTCGATGAGCTCCACTGTGGAGGTGTTGGCCGCCAGCTGCAGAGCGCCCTGACTGCTGGCCTGCAGCTGCAGGGCGATGTTGATGGCTCTGTTGATGGCGAGGCCCAACCCGTGGACGCAGATCTCCCTGTGACTGCCACCGTCCAGCAGCTTCTGACAACGCGCCAGCTGAGCCCGAAAGTCGGTCTTCATGTTAACGTAGACGTCGTTCCGCCTCTTGGGAAGTTTCCGGGGGAGACGCTTCCTCAGGGTGTACTCCACTGGATCCATCTCTACGGCTTGGGAGCTGGACTCGGCGTGGGACGGGTTACTCTGGGAGACGGAGGACATCCCGGGGTTGCGTGGTTCAGTCATGTTTCTGAATGAACAGTGAAGATCCAGAAGAAGAAGGCTAATGGAAAGAACATGTGGCAAATTGATTAAAACATAAACCAATTATCAATGAGCAAGTGAACGTACAAAACAAATTAGTTAAAAAAACTTCTTCGAAAAGTAGGTGTAATTTATAATAGAAAAATAAACCTTGAGTAAGAAGGAAACTAGTAACAGTTGCCAAACAATAGTACCTGCTACAATTTCACATCTGTTAGAGGGACACAAAACTGTGGTTAGTATTTAAGATTTTGCAGTAAGAGTATTATTATTGATAAAACTTAGAGGAAACTATTGTAAGATAAAGTATAAAATTGAAGCAACGGAAACACCAACAAGCTAACTATTATCCTTTCATTGTCCCTTACCCATAAAAATGTAATAGAAGAAAACTGGAAAATACCAGGACAGGGGAGACATTTTCTTTTTAAATGATGATCAAACTCTTTCCTGACAGTAAAATGTATCACTTTTCATCTAACATGATAGAAGTCTGATCTTTCCCTAACTATTGATAACAAAAAGGTGAATAGTGAATGTAAAATACAAAAATTTAAATGAAACAATTTTCCTCTAGATCAGGATGTCAAACACTAAAAGAAAATCTGTTTTTGTTTTCAAAAATTTTATTAAACGAATAAACTATGAAAGGGGAACAGATGAGAGGAATAAACCCAGTTAAAGGCCAGCTGGTAAATTTATTTGTTCCAGTGTTACGGAGGTGGAACTGATTTTTTCAAACAGCTGGAATAATTTGACCGGATGGAAATAGTGGGACCCACTTTACCCGATACATCCGGGAGGCGAAGCATTAAAAGCGTGTCACGTTTTGCTTGTTCTTCACCTGTCTGATAGTTGCATGTTCATTTAATGAAGGTCTTATATGATCTCTTTAACTGTATAATTTCTGTTCAGAAAGAAACCAGCGTCCAACT
The DNA here is from genome assembly GCA_903066815.1 of Brachyrhaphis roseni. Taxonomy (NCBI): domain Eukaryota; kingdom Metazoa; phylum Chordata; class Actinopteri; order Cyprinodontiformes; family Poeciliidae; genus Brachyrhaphis; species Brachyrhaphis roseni. The sequence goes on along the minus strand of CAEFZY010007387.1, from coordinate 48,156 downwards.
GAAAATACAAAATGTCTCCATCGAGATGAAGTAACGGCTCAAATAAAATTAAACCACATTGATTCACTACATAAGCGTTGTAGTTTCTTCTTTCATACCGATAAATTGTCAATAGTAAGAGCATAATTACCTTCAGAGAACAGAATCGAGCTAAAACGTTGCTTTACGTGGCCGCCATCATATTTTTCCTGAACACAACAGGAAGTGTTCCGTCATAACCCGGAAGTAAAACAGTTTGGACCGGTGAGTTGTTTTTTCTTTTCTTTCGACTACATTTTTTTAAAATATTGAACTCAGAGACAGTATAAATGGCGTCTGACGACAATATAGATTGGAGTGCCTGTGAAAAGGAGAAGATTTGTCAGAAGATAGAGACTTTATTAAAGAATGTACACACTGAGCTCCCTGATCCGCTGACGGATCCTGCGAAATGCTCCCTGGTTAAAGGAGACTATCTATACTTCCATTATGGCTGTGATGGACAGGATGACAGAGGCTGGGGCTGTGGATACCGAACCATTCAAACCATGGCTTCCTGGATTTACCTGAACAAGTCCCCAGTTAAAAACCAGAGCAGAATCGCTCCAAGCCTACCACAGATCCAGCAAGCCTTGGTGACAATGGGGGACAAGCCAGGCTCCTTCTCAGGCTCCAGGGAGTGGATAGGGACATTTGAAGCCTCCCTGGTGCTGGACTACTTCTGTGATGTTCCCTGTAAGGTGGTGCATGTTAGAGGTGGAGGAGCAGAGCTGGAGCAGGTTGCAGTAGAGGAGCTCCATCAACACTTTGAAAAGCACGGTTCTCCTGTCATGATGGGAGGAGACAGAGACAACTCCTCTAAGGGTATATTAGGAGTTTGTACTGGGGACAAAGAGAGCTATTTGCTGGTTGTTGATCCTCACTACTATGGGAGACAACTGGAGAAGACAGAGCTGCAGAAGAGAGGGTGGGTGGCTTGGAAACGAGTCTCATCTCTGGATCAGTCCTCGTTTTATAACCTCTGTTTGCCTCAGACTGCCACGAAGGGAATATGAGACCTCAAGAGCAAATGCCTTGGTACCAATAAACTGATATTGTTCCAATGGGCAGAATGTTGTAACATGAGTGCCATCTAGTGGTTGAAGTGTAAAAGTATCTGATAAGTCTGTACCAATAAGTTCCTGTCACACACCCACTTCAGACAATTATTTAAGAAGTTAATTTCCTTCTTCAAAATGAAAACTGTCTGTATCGTGAATTAATTTGCATTATACATTGTAATCATAGGCCAAATAACAATCTCCAACATTTTGGGTAGACATTGGATCTTTATTAGAATTTAAATAAATATTGCTGAATTAAAAGTATGACAATTTCTTGTTTTTATGCTGTTCTCAAATATAAAGACTTGTCTTTGACCACTTTTATATATTTCCATCATTTATTTGATCAAAGAATTAGGATAAACCAAATATATATTACTAAGTAAAATAATGGGGCAAAACATCAAATAAAAATTTCTCCAATATTTATCCGTTAAATTCCAGGTATGTCAATCTGACTTATTCTTAAAATTAACTTTTAAATTAATAACACACTTAAAAGCTGCTACTACATTAATTTCCTTAGTTATCTGGCACACAGTCGTTATAGAATATTTGGAAGTTCTTGTCCACATCCATCCTCCCTTTGAGGAACTTCTCCAGGTTCTTCAGGGGAACCTCCACCATCTGGTTGTTGACGCGGTCGTTCAGCCCGTATGCTCCAAACACGGGGAACTTGTAGCGCACAAAGTACGGTGCATTCTGGTCAAACTCCGTGCAGCAGTAAGCCGACCACATGTACTCCGGCACGGCCACCCGGTCCATGTTGTTGCGACGGATAGTGTGTCCGGAGGTGGTGACCCCGGTGATAACGTAGGCCTTTCCTCTGCAGTAGTTATTGAGTCGTTTGCGGATGATGTCCTGGTGTTCGGCCCACGGGCCCAGGTTGAACTCCCTTATCTGAGGAACCACATTTGTCAAGCTGTAGGTGGAGGCTTTGTCCAGAGGGTCTGCTTGATGTTCGTCGGGGTTTAGTTGTCCGCGTTCGTACAGAACAACGTCGGCGTAATCTTCGAGTACGGCCTGGGTGTCCTCGAAGTTCATGTGCATGCTTGTAGACTGGGGGAAAGGCTCCATGTTGCTGCTACTCTTTTCTGATGCCAACTGTTGATACAAGAAAAATGAAACCACAAACTCAGAAAGATAGATTTGTATATGTGGCATTAGTGACACTATCTCATTGAGACATTGAGCTACATTTATGTACTCAGAAAGGTAGCTTAATCTCAAGCTGGCCTAAGTAATAGTTCTTCATGACCATTAAGTGTCTATAAATGCAAACGATACCCTGCTAAAGGATCTACATCAACATTTAAACTAAAAGCCATCTCAAATTTAAGTACTAAAACAGCATTTTGTGGTAGAATGAATTAAAACTCACCTGAGGCTCAAACATCCAGGGGAAGTCCACCTTCTTCTCTCCGTCTGACTTCTTGAACGTGTACGCAGAGAAGATGGGGATGTGTCTGCGGGGGTCGTACACTGTGGCATAGCGAGGTTTATCCTCGTACCTCTGGCAAATCTTCTTAAAGGCGTTGCTGAGATAACCTCTCGGTGGGGTTCCCATATACAGGGAGTCCTTGCAGCGCTCTGCATGGTTGAAGTCACTTACTACTCCTGCTTGGACTCCCTGCAGCACCACGGAGGTTAGCACCATCACAACAGCTGTCAGGGAAACAGCACGGTTTGCAGATGTCGCTCTCATCTCTGCAGCTGTAGATCTTTGTGGTCCTCCTGGTGAATAAGGCTGCAAGTCATCTACGTCTAAAAGGTCCAGCCTCGGTTTCAGCTCTATCAAACTCAACATTTCCCTTCCTGGCTCATCTGTGCTTCCAACTGATCTCCCATTGTGAGGTCTTTCCATATATTCAAATTGCCACAAGTGTAGCTGCATTAGTTTAAAGGCAGTGAATGTTATCAGACACTGAGAGCATTTTATCATGCCTCTTTTCCACATAGCTGACATGACATAGTAGCATACATAGAGGTGTAATAATAGTGGGTTCAGTCCAGCATTTGCATTTGAGTTGAATTTCACTAGAAACCTAAATGGAATTAAAGTGTGATCAATCTTCACATGAGCAATGGAAAAATATCCTCAGAGAAAATTAATGCAACCAGTGCACAAGAATATGTATCCCTTTAGAATAGTTTTTATAGATGAAGACCTGTTTAAAAGAAGGAAAGCTGGTTGTAAGAATATAAAACTATTGCTCAAAATAGGTCTTTCTTGTTACATCACATAATTAGCAAGACTTCAGCTAAACGGACAAACTTCTTCCATTTTATTCTGGAATTGATCGGCCATTTGACTAAGCTGGAAATTCTAATAATTTTTTTTACAAATGATAGGTGTAATATACTTCTGACTTTACTGTTCAGCAGCTTAATGACTTTCACTCTCCAATCTGTATTAACGCATTTTAAGCCCTTCACTCAAATTCTATATAACTCTCTATCAAGAGCTTCAACAAAAATCAATAGATAAAAACAACAACAACACATAATGTTGATCTACGGATACCTATGCTTAGAGTAGATGTCTTTTTTTAAGGTTAAGTGTATTGAATTTCCAACATTTCAGAGGCTTAATCTCATATCTATAGGTGTAACCTTTTTGATAAGACCTTATTATGCAATATTTCTAGTCTTACAACATGACCATTGTGATGTGTAGAAGATTCATTCATCTGTATTGATGATGGATTAATGATCTAAATGGCATAACAGGAACTTTATGTAGAACCATATTCACATTTATAAATAAAATAGACATTTTTCAAAATTCTGAAAAAGCCATGTTTACAAGTAGGTTTGATTTGAATTTAATTTTAAAATAATGGTTGAAAAACTTTAGCATTCATGAGAGATTTAATTAAAAAAACAAAAGGTTTCTCAGATTCTAGCTGTTTTTCTATTTTATTTATTTGGTTTTTGTTGGTTTATTGTTTATATGTCTCATCGTAGAGTTGTATATTGATCAGAGTTCTATGCAGCGACTTTGACCAATATTGTCTGCAGTTGAAAACATTATTTTCTGATCCAGTATTTCAAGATTACCAGCATGAATGAGATGAGATCAATAAATCAGAACTCCTTGAGCTTTCACAACCAAACTGTTGACTTTTGCTCTTGAAAGGTAGAAAACATTTATGGAACTAGCTTTTATCAAACTGCTTTTCAAAAGCGACAGTGCTTTTGAATACCTGCTGTAGTGGAAAAGTGTTTTTTCAATACAAGCTACCGACATCTATTCACACAAATCGACATCCAGTAGGGACGGCTGACAGTGTTTTTTTTTTAACTTGAAAAGAAAGCCCCCAAAGACAATCTGATTGAATGGTTTATTACAATGTAACGTACCGATGCAGTTACAGAGTGGTTGTTAATTAGATAATATTACGCTAAAAAAATTCAGAGTTCTGAACATGACAAGAAAATAACCTTTGAAAACAGGTAGACATTCAAACAGGTGAAACAAATGCCTTAGGAAGGTTTTCTTTATAGGTCAGAGAGGTTTGCTCTTCTTTTAGAATGCATGCTTAAATATTTCTTTGTATTATCCTTTTCTGGTAGGTGTCTTTTTGCTGATTAATGAGCTGTAGAAGTGCAAAAGTAGAAAAGATCTCATGTTTTTATTAAGTGATAATTTTGGGGAACTTTGTTTGTATGATTGGTGGTTCAGAATGGTTTGATCTTTTCCATGAACATAACTCCTAACGTGTCTTGTCAGTCATTTTCTTCCTTGTTTTTTCTTAAAGAACTTTAATTAGAAAATGAAAGTTCTCCAACCACTTTCACATATTATATCAAGAATTAATATGTGTGTAGAACAAACACACATATTCATATAGTTCATGATTAAATTCTGTTTATTTGCTTATATTTTAGTCTGGCAAGCTGTCATAGTATACTAAGAGATTTGGATACAGTGGAGCTTTATTTATTCTTCAAATTTACAATCTAGCCACCTCATTTCAAAACACTTTTCTTAATCACTTTTCATGGATGATTGGGGGTTGCAGTCTCCTTCAAAAATCTGAAAGTTCTGGTTCACAAACGTCTTTTTGAGAAACTCCCGGAGCTTTGGGACGGAGGTCTCTACTATCTCGTTGTTCTCGTCCTCATTGAGGGCGTAGTGAGCAAAAGACGGGAACTTGTATCGCTCGGTATAAGGCGTGTTGTGGTCATAGTCCACGCAGCAGTAAGCCGACCACAGGTAGTTGGGGACTGCGATACGGTTCATGTTTTCCCTGCGGATCATATTGCCTGACTTGGTGATCCCGGTCACTATGTAGGCCTTCCCGCGGCAGTAGTTGTTAAGCCGTTTGCGGACGATGTGCTCCTGTTTTTTCCAGATCCTGTCGTTGAAGTCGGGCACCATGGGGACGACGTTGGTGAGGGTGTAAGTGGAGGCCTTGTCGTCCGGTTCGTTCTGATGCTCGTCCGGGTTCAGGGTTCCTCGCTCGTAGTGTATGGCGTTGGTGTAGTCGTCCAGAATCGCTTGGGCGTCTTCAAAGTTCATGTGCATGTAACCACGTGGAAAGGGCTGCATCTCGTCTGTGTCAAAAGAAGTGGACAACTGTGCAAAAAAAAAAAAACAAGCAAAGAAGACAGTAAGCTTAAAATTAATACATGTCATCTGGCATGTTTTAAACATTTTTAAAAAGCAAAATAGTGGCTTCTTGATTCAGTGAAGAAGCCACTATTAGGTAAGTTTTCCTTACCTGTGGCTCATACATCCAGGGAACATCCACACACATCTCCCCATCTGTGTGCTTAAAGGTGTAGGCGGAGTAGATGGGAATGTGATCCTCAGTGCTGTACAGAGTCACATAGCGTGGCTTCTTGTGGTAAAACTGACAGATGTACTTGGTGGAGGGGAGCTCCAAGCCTCTCGGTGGGGTTCTCATGTAGAGGAATTCTCTGCACTCTGGAGACAGCTCTTTTTCCACTCGCCCTCTCACTGCTGAAGATGTAAGGCTGGCTATCAGGAAACCCATCTGCAGCCAAAATGCCATCATCCAAAAGTGATCCGAAGTTTCTAATCCAAGTCCAAAAGCTGCTGAATGTTCAGTGTTTCAGTCAAAAACTGAATGTGTCTCAGAGTGTCCTGTGGTGTTCAGTGGAAAAGCTAACGCAGGTTTCACACCTGGTGAGAAGTCTTCTGTGTAATCTGGAGACAGCATGCAAAGCAATGCTGCCCTTTCAGTGCTGCAGTTCCACCCACTAAAGTCAAACATTCAACAGCCAGTGTTAACGTTTATCTTCTACGGGTGGGAAAGGACGGTAGAAAGGCCTTCAGTCTATTTATTGATGCAGTCAAGCTTTCTTTTAAAGACACAAGCTTAATCAAGTTTGATATTTCCAGCAATAGGCTGTAGTTATACGCAATCCGGTAATAAAATAATAGGATTTTTTGGAGAAAACATGGGTACAAAATAACTGTCTAATTGATAAAGTCCTAGCCTACCATAACTCACCAAAGAATAAAAAGAGTAGGATATAATCTTCCACTTTAATGCACATAAGTGTCCTAATGTCAGTTGTATGTAATGTTGCATCTAAAGCATTGGGATCAGGCAGTAATCACATCATAGAACCTGGTGAATTCTATGTGAAAAGTGGAAAAACAATTATTTCAGTTTTGTTAAACTGCAGCGAATGACAATAAAAGTTGGAGAATCTATCCTTTTAACATTGATTTTATTGTTTATTCTTTTCCCTCTTGTTTTTTTTGTAAAGAGTCATTACATACAAAGCACAAGACTTCCCACAGGCAGTATTTTATGCAGACACAATCTAAATATAGCCTCTAAGGCCAAGTTGGGAAAGAGTTTAACTTTTAAACAGTCTTCTCTTTCTAACATCAATAAAAACTTAATTTATAATAGCCTTATATTTTAACACTGTTCTGGTTCAAGTATATTTGAAACATTCTCAGTTATTCAGGGTGCATCCTCTGCAGGTCTCTTCGCTTCTTTTCGATGGTGTTTTCTGACACACAGCCCTTGTAGAAAATAGTCATGTCTTTTTCAAAGTCTGTTTGGCTCTTCAGGAAAGTCTCCAGTTTCTTTAATGGCACTTCCACCACGTTGTTGCCCGTCTGTTCATTCAGGGCGTAGCCGCCATAGCTAGGGAACATGAACCTCACCTCATAGGGTGAGTTACGGTCAAACTTTGGGCAGCAGTATCCCATCCATACGTGTTTTGGTATTGAAAGACGGTCCCTGCTGTCGCGCTTGACGGTGGCCCCTGAAAAAGTTACTCCAGTCACGATGTAAGATTTACCATGGCAGAAGTTGTTTAGGCGGCGGCGGACGGCATCTAAGTAAGAACTCCAGGAGGTTTCCAAGAAATCAGTTATCAGAGGAACGACGTTGGTGAGGGTGTAGGTAGAGGATTTGTCTTCTGGATCTGCTTGGTGCTGGTCAGGGTTCAGCGTGCCCCGTCTGTATTCTACAGCATCTATGTAGTCCTCCAAAACAGTCTGGCTCTCCTCGATGAGAGGAGAAATGTCTTCAGTCAGAGGAAGCACCTTCATGTTGCTGCTTTCTGATTCAGACACCAGCTGTAGGTTAGAGAGAGAAAACATATTCCCAAGAGAAACATTACAAAAAAAAAAATTTTTTCTCAATTTTAATGCAGTTGATTATTTTTGGAGTGCATAAATACTATGCTACTGTTGCTTAATGTAACATAAACACCATACTTGTTGATTTGCATTCACAGTCAGGGTCCTTTCCCCAACTTTAGAAAGAACTGATTTAGACAATTTTATCTCAAATACTTTATTATCTCTTATTTTCAAGAATCTGATTTAAGTTTGATCAATTAGTTACTGACATTGGTCAAATAGGTAATTATTTAGGTACAGGAATTGTGTAGGTAAAGATTACATGTGTCATCATAGCTACCCGTTTGATCTTATGCAATAAAAACTTTGAATAATCTTTGCAACAATTTCCACCAATATCAAACACATGATAAACTTCGTGGTGGGAGAAGTCATTACTCTATGACTTAAGAGATTTTATCAAAACTTTTCAAATGAATCCCACATTGTTCTGCTTTCTCTACCTGAGGCTCGTACATCCACGGTGTGTCTGCCCTCCTCTTCCCATCAGACTTCTTAAAAATGTAAGCTGAATACACTGGGAGACGCCGATTGCTGTCGTACAGGGTGGCGTAGCGCAGTTTGTCGGCATACTTCTGACAGATCTTCTTCAGATTTGTCCCTTGGATCCCTGCTGGAGGCGTTTGCATGTAGAAAAAATGGCTGCAGTCTCTGAAGCTGTTGGACACGGCAGAGCTCACCATCAAAACAGAGCAGGACAGGATGTAGGCACAAAACAAACGCATCCTCACACCGGTGCAGAAACTGAAGCAGACAGGGCTTGGAATGTCTTCCATAAATAAATTCCACCATGACCGCCGCTCAGTTTAATGATTTTTCCTGCGTTTACTGCTGCTCTCAGTCTAGTGGAATGTAATGAAAGTTAGATGCAGACATAGTATGCAAATCACCAGAGTTTTAGAGCTGCTTTATTGGCTGGTTAGAACTTATCTGGTCCAACAATTACAGTGCAGCCAAGCATCACTGAGCTCACTGTAAGGCAGTAAAACTGTTCACTCATGGACATCCTTTATACAACTTTATATTTTAAACTTAACATTCATTGTAGAAGTATTTTTTTGGTGTTTTTTTTGTGATTGATTAACAATTCAGTTCAACCAATTGCCTTCAGAAGTCTCCTCTGAGCAGAAACTGTTAAGAAACATTTGTAATTATTGTATTTTTACCTTACTAGCTGTTTTATTTATTTCTTTTTTACTTCAGGTCTGTTTTAACTTATTTTTAGCTCTTTCTGATTTTGTTATTTGCATCATGTGACGGTTATTTTGTTGACAGCACTTTGGTCTTGTGGGTGTTTAAAATACTCTGTGAATGAATCTGCTAAGCTTTGCTAAGAAGTTGTGCAAAAACCCCGAGCCGATCTCACCTTTGGCATGCACTATTTAAAAATCTAACCAGACGGCTCCCCTGCTGCGACGCCTGAGCTCCATAATGTTCTCCCCTGTGGCTTTCCCCTGACAGGCAAACTGTGATCAAACGTCTCCTCTGCTGAAGATGTTGTTTACGTCCAGTCAGACACTAAAAGACTTCCTCTTCCTCTCTATCAGTCTGAGGAATCGTTTACTGTGATAAGAAGTTCTGCAAAAGCCTGAGCTGTTCACACCTTCAGCATGAACTAATTTAAAGCTAACCAGACAGTTCCTGTGTTGTGATGCCTGAGCGCCGTAATGATCACCTCATTTGGTTTCTACTTACAGTGAAACTGATAACAGAGTTCCTCTGCTGAAGATGTTGGTTTATGTTTCCAATCAGATACTGAAAAACTTACTCCTTACGCAAAACATGTGGTGTGTATATAGTTGGCATGTGAGGGAAACGTCAAAAAACAGAAATAATACCATATTAGGAGAATATTATAATTTCTCACTCCTCTTTGATGCTCACCAGAGGGACTTTATGTGCAGCTATAAACATTTGTGACATCTTCCATAAAGTCGACTCAAAACGAAGCTCAGTGAAGACAGACATGTCGGGGTAAGCTACTGAATCAAACAAATTCTGCAAAAGAAATGCTTTTAATTCAATATTTGCAACTTATGTTGTGAACATTTATATATTTTTATGTCAGTACTTGGTCGATCTTGCTGTAACTTTTGATTTATTTAGCTTTTGAAATATAAAATCTTTTTTATTTGTTTCTCAAAATCTACATGTTGGTATTAAGCCAAAATTACAAGTGGGTTTATTCTCACTGCCTGTAATATAAATCTTGAAATGATTATATTAACAAAAAAGACAGAAAAAACAGACTATGTAATAAAATTGACTTAACTAAGCAATATAAAGTTAATTAGGCCTGATTGGTGAAAGGTGAATCGTCACATTTTTCTATGTGAAAGAAAACCAGATAGCTGTATTTTTTTTTTCTTCCAGCAACAATTATTATTATTTTTTTGCATGTATGATTTTTTTGTAGCAAATTGTTCACATATTTTGTCGTCCTTTTGTTTTGCAAAGGCACCTTTCTTTTATCAAGGTAAATTCTTCTTTGGACATACAATACATTTTGATTTTCTGCTTTCCCATGTTAAAATATTGCATGTTGAATTTATTGTCAACCAGCTAAAAAAATTAAAAAAGACTAAACAAAACAGTACAACTTGATTTAGCATTACCTAGACTAAAAATATGACCTTGAGGACTTTTAATTTGCCGGATTTGACCTGTGGTTCAAAACATTTGGACATCATTGGCACACCAGAGAGTTTAATGTCAAAAATGTCTAACATTTGGTAAAATTTCACAAAAACAAAATGTAATTTTTTTTTTTGGCGATGAAAAATGACCAAAATGAGCACCAAAAGTGATTTAAGATTCAGTTTAAAATAAATGAAAAAGGATAATAATGATGCAAGATTGAATCCTATCTTTGAATCAACTTGATAAATCTGCATAATTCTCACATTAGTTCTAATATTTAATCTAATCACTGCTTCCTTTATTTCCAGCCTCTCAGTCTGTGCTGTTTGCTGCCTGCCTCCCACTCAGCTGGGCTGTCCTGCATCCCCAGCCCAAGCTGACCAGTGCAAAGCTGCACAAACAGCCCCTGTGACCATACTAGCAGGACCTGGCTTCGATGTGGTCACCCTGCCGAGTTAAGATGGCGCATGTCATCGATGTGAACACCTGGCAGAGGCCGAGCAGCTCCTGCACTCTGCGCAAAAACATGAGGGGGAATCTGCAGAGGCTGCCAGCAGCTGTGCAAAACTGGAGTTGTCACATTATCTGAAAGCCTCTATGAATCCAGCAGCGCCTTCATCCTGGAAGACCTTACTGATGTGGCGCCTAGCTGGACGCAAGGCTCAGACCTGAACGACACCACGCTGATAACGGGAGGGATGCGGTCAGAAGCTGCCAGACCATCAGAGGTCAGTCCAACCAGGATAAGTTCAGCTTTATTAAGCAAGAGCTGCGGAGATCCTGCAGGTGAGAAACAAAAACCCAGTATGTATGATACGCTTTAGTATTATCTGACTTTGACACTATATATATTTTAGTTATCTTTTCACCTTGGTTTGTGAAATTAAAGCCAAACTAGATTAAATCAGTTGAGTAACTTACTTAACTGGTGATCTTACCTGATAATACATTTCTTTTGAGTTTTTCATCCAATTGTTTTGGGTCTACATTTGTTTGATATTTTCCATTGAAACCCTTACAGACTCCAAACAACAACAGGCCAAAGTTTTTTAAAATGACTCATTCAAAGGTTGCGTGGCTGGCTCAGTGTCCAGCTGGAAAAAAACAACAAAAAAAAACTGGTTTAGGGTGTTGAGTTTTGTGAGGGACCCAATGTGGGTTTAAACTAGAGTAAACTGCTGTGAAAAACAAGCAGTAGATTTGAAAATTGTTTGAAATATCTTTAAATGTAGGTTTAAACTTTAAGTTGTACTTAAACAGGGTTAAATTTAATCTTTAGGGTAAAAATAATTCAAAACTAAACGTTCTATCGTTAGCTGTTTTTAATTCTAAGAAGATTTTGCACAATAAATCTTGAATTTACATGGTTTAAGGAAGATTTTAAATTTATTCACAGTGTAACTCTAGCCAATATCTTAACATAACATACATAGAATATATAGTAGCACATTTAAGGATTTATCTAATAAACTGTTTTCTTTCCACTTCAGTTTCAATGTGAGAAAAAACCCTCCACTCAACGCAAAGTTTCTCCGGTCTGTTTTGAGCCTAACATCACAGCACAACAACACAACTGAGATGAGCTACATGAGGTTTCTGGCTTCATTTGGCAATCAATGCATGCACAAAGTAGTTTGTTATTGGAGGCAAAGTGGTAAGCATCCCTTCTGTGCAAACCTGCAAAGCAACATTAGGGTTTTACTGAAATGGAGGTGAGAAACTGCCTGAATGTTGAGGCGGCTGCAGCAGTTTCTGTCAACAGCCCAGACGTTTCAGACCTCAGTCTTCTCCAACGACGACAGCCCACAGTGGAACGAGGAGTTCCACTCTGGAACAGTGGAGCTGTTGCAGAAAGTTTGAGGTTTGGGACGAAGACTGTCACTGGTTGGACCGACTAAACGGCCTCCTGGGGTCCTGCGCCACCACAGTCCAGGCGGCGTCCGTTACCTCCGTGTATGAGATGAATCATGGTAACTTTTACTTCTCCTATGCAGCTGAGTGTGCCCCAGGGCTGAGAGGAACAACATGTTCCGAGTACAGCCACCTGTGAGGAATGAATGGAAGTGATTCTTCATGAATCACAGAGGAAGGGAGATCCAGTCAACAAGTAAATTAAAATACGGCATAAAGACATAAAAGTGTTTTTGACTGGAAATAAAACTCTGGGTAGTTGAACATTTTAGAAGTGTGTTCAAGCTAGAAAGTAGGTCATTCTTGGTGACCTTAGCAGTTGTCAAGATTAGTAGGGCAAAGAGGAGAAAGATAATTTAATATTTTAAAACAATATCAAAACATCATGGCGATTGAGGCAAACTATTTCAGATCGTCATCCAGTTTGTACTGATGACAAACTGGAAGTGAATCGTAGTTTGCACAAAAAAGGGAGATTAGTAGCCATGTGCCACCAGTGATCTTAACATGTGAAACTACAAAGCAAGAACATCAAAGTGTTTCTGATCAGAGTTACAGCCTAGATGAAAAGCAAAACTGTGCAGAAATCAGTAAAATTGAGCTTTCAGTTATAACTATTACTGTGTTATTGAACTGATTTTCATGTAAACATTTTCAGCAGATGGGATAAACAACATGCAAGACCAAAATGGCTGAATGACTTTAGACCCAAACTGATCTGTTGAACCTTTTATGACATTTTGTTTCTCTTTGCGTTGTCCAGGAAACGTGTCTCATATTCTAAGCAATTTAAACAACACAGGGCTGAAAGGTATGGCAATGTTTTAAGGAATGAATGACAGTTGACCGTGTATATATTAGCAATTTTTTCTTTGTAAAGTTCTCCTCTTAAGTTGTTATGCATGTATCAAACTGTTATTCAGTTCAACTTCATTTAAATTAATTGCTCTAATCAAACTGCCAGAGTTCTGTGAGTTTGTCTCAGCAATCAGTTTCAAGGTCGTCCCTGTATCTCTGATTCATACTGACTCATAAACATGTTCTGTTCTATTTTAAACCATTTCTGGATGTGAATAACAAGGTCATTATGCACATCAGTGAATATGTTTGGACTATTGACCGTTTCAAAGACGTTTTTCTTCTTCACTGACAACAAAACCAGTAAGTTTAAAATAAAATTCTGTTGTGTTCACTTAGTAGTTTAAGAGCACCCTTAGCATGAACCCTAAATGCTCAGACATTTAGAATAGAATTGAAAAATGATTTTATTTCTGTACGTCAGTAGAAAAGGTGAAACTCAGATCTTTTATACAGTCACTGCTGTCTGAGATAGTTTGGACACTTTCAGAGGAGAGACAATGACTTTGAGGATGGCATAGTTGGAGCTAAAAGAAAACCAAATTAAATTTATTAGAATATTAGAATATTTCACAGAGCCATTAAAAAATATTTTTAATAATACACATAATGGTGACTTGACAGTTGTCTAGGAGTCACTGACATCCTCAGCAAGCAAGGTAAGCCACAATGGGAAGCTGGTCGTTCACTGAATATAATCAAGATTTAATCTTTAGCGGAAAGAAAACTCATGCACAGAAAAAGGAGATTAGTAGCCATGTGCCACCAGTGGATCTTAATATGTACTACAAAGCAAGAACATCAAAGTGTTTTTGATCAGAATAACAGCCTAGATGAAGAGTAAAAATGTACTGAAAAAGGCATCAGTGTTTCAGAAACCATCCAAAAACATCAGAAACCATCAGAAAAGTCTTCCTAAAATTTACCAGGGCTACTCAAGTTGAAGCATGTAGATTTGCACATTAATAAAAATATAAAAAACTGAAAATAAAACAAATATTCTATAGAGTAAAGGCAAATTTACAATGCAAGAACATAATGGGCAGTTACTGAAAACGGCATGCTTATATCCAAAGAAATTACAAAATGTGCTTGTGTCTTCCTGCATTAAAAACAACATACAAGACCTGATTTTTAATTTTTTTCAAACAACAGGGGTGATTGCAAACAGGGGTTCGAGAAAATTCTGGGATTTCTTGGGATGCACCTGTGTGTCAATGTTTTACGATCGTTTAATGGCGCCCTCTAGTGTTCACTCTGCACACATGCAGTCACTCTAACTTATAATTGTACTAATTGCCTAAATATTCCTGCAAGTATCCCTATAAGTCATTATTTTGACATAATAATTTATCCTTATCTTTAAGGGAACATCTTTGTTTCCCCCCTCGTGTTGAAACACGTTTCTACCTCGTAGAAACGTGACGAACCAGACGTTCATCGCCTTGTTTTCATATGCAACCCGCACAAACTGGACTCTCTGTCAGCTTTACAGGCTAATTAATCGAATCCCGTTAGAAAATAATAAAAAAAGAAACCCGTTTAGAGACGTCCACACCAGTTAGTGGCCAGGCTGGTAAACAGGGGTGTGTTTGCGCTGCGCCGACATTGGCTCTCCGCTTGTCAATGTGCAGTCACGTGGTGTCACACGGACCGCCATGTTTTCTGAAACACAAACAACAAGAGAAAAGCAGCAGCAGCAGCAGCAGCAGCGACTCGGAGCCAGCAGACACACACACTGAGCGACCGTTGGAGGAGAGGGAAAGGAAAAAACCCAACAACAGATTAATAAATAAAAACACGGAGCACGATTTTTTTTTCCTCAGAGTACTATTCTGTCGAATGAATACGTTTACAGTGTTTAAAAAGACCAATGCATACGATATATTGGCTGTAGAAGCGCCGTGCAGAGCAGCAATCTGAAGGTAAGCAGCCGCTTGTTCGTTCCTCTTCGCAGCTAACAGGAGCTAACCCCTCCGCTCGGTGCCTCTGCCATGAGGCCTGCATTTTCACCACGCCGTTTTCAAAGCTTTTAAAATGTAGCATAGCTTATTTTTTGGTTCGCAATGCATTACTGCAAAAAAATGAGCAGCGACATGCCAGCGGAAGGTGGTGTTCGGCAGCTCGGCGGAGCAGGCCGGGGAGTCGGATTCCCTACAGTCCGCCCCCTCCGCCATCATATCTGGTGTCATTTGAAGCAACACGCCAAGGCCTTTACGGTCCACCGCATACCTTAGCGAGTTTAGGTAGCCAGTTGAATCTGGTGTGCAGCCGAAATGGGATATTTTCTGACATTTATCGCTTGAAACCATTACTTTTTTTGTCCTTTTGTTTGAATCCACCGTAATTGGCTTATTATAGGTTGAATGTAGACGTTAAGTTAGCTCGGTGGCTAATGTCAACATGAGTTATTTCAACGCTAGCCGTCGTTGGGACGCGTTTTACGCCAATGTTTTGTTTTTAAGCAGTCTTCATTGAGTAATATTTGTTAGTAAGATGTATACAGTCAGTTATCAGAGAGTATTTCAGACATTCAAATCATATTCTAGGAGTATCGCCTCTGGCTCAGTGACCTTGCTTTAGCTTTATTATTAAAAACTTTATCGCTGTAGATACGATCTAACCTCACTGTGGTCACAAATATAATTGTTTTCTACCCTTTTGCTTAGTTTTATGTGGTAATAAAAGAAGTGACAATGTTTGAAAATAGTGTTACCTGGGCCTCGTGTGATAATTAAGTTATTCAACATTTAAATGAATGGCACCACTTAAAAGAGCAACGTTATCTGCTATATTTTAATGGCGCAAAAACAAAGTTATGCAGGATTTAACACTTTTTTTTTATATCAATGCAAACAATTTGTGATCAATTTTTGGAACTGATTTTGATTGCCAGTGCCTTTTTTGTACATAGAAGTAAGTTTGGTGAGTTTCTAATTGAAAATACAACAAGAATGTGCCCTAAGGTTGGAGATCCTCAATTCCTCGTTTCCAAGCGGTGCGGTTCAGTATGTTATTTTATCATCCAGTATATTCAGGAGAGACCATCAGTTGGATTGTCAATGGGCAGGTAGGATTAAACCCGCCTAATGTTGCATCATGCTAATCAGTGGACTGTAGTGTGGTGCCAGTATCTCCAGCCTAACCCTACCATTGTCCTGTGGGTCTATTACTGAAGGAATGGTGTGGTACAGCTCAGTTATTTGGGCCAGATTTACAGCAAAAACTGAAAAAATAGTGTTCTGAATTGCACCGACCCATACTGTACCACTTGGTGGAAACTGCCACACATGTTAAACAATGGGACAGTTGGTGATATATAGCGTAAATATACATTATGAACAAAATTCAAGTGTTTATTATATTAAGTTTTCTTGTGTTTTTCTGAATTCTCCCATTTTGTTTAGTGATGTTTTGCTTTCAAGCTGCTGCAGTATTTTCAAGGAATACTCTGAATGAAAAAGACCTGTCTGTGATTTACGGATGGTGTCGTTCATCTACACAAACTTTGTCAAGTTACAGTTCAGACGCATACGAGTGCCAGAACACGTTTTGAGCCATCATATGTGAAACGTAAACGCACTCGCCACACATTCTTTGTTCACAAAGATGGATACACAAACCTCTGAAAGTGTGACTATAACTCGGCTTTGTTGTTGTGCTTTTAGAGGTTTGCGTTGATCACGGGCGAGCTGAGCAAGCGGTTAGACTATGGAAATGCGCTGAACTCATCTTTGCTATCGCTGTTGCTGGTGCATCCAAAACCTATTTAAAGTAAATAAATAATGCTTAACCTTGCAGGGGGGAAAGGTGGAGCCTGGCGAGCCGCTGTGTTTATAATTCTCTGGGGGAAACCCTGGTAGTTGGCACTGTAACAACAAGCAAATGCCACCGGTTTTTCAGCCTGCAACTTGGGACCAGCATAAATCGCACACTTTACCTCTGAGTTTTGAGTCAACTATTAGACACAGTTTCAAATTTCCATCCCTTTAATGAAAGGTGCTGGTGATTTTGTGCTTTTATGTTTTTTTTTGTTTTTTTGTTTAGCGTCCGACTTCCTCAGGTCTGGAACATTTTGTTCCAATGTTGACAAGAGTTACTTTTTTCTGTAGTTTATCTTTATTGTGCTGTTATGGAATTTGGTAAGTTGCTCAATGATATTTAAAACAGTGGTGATGATAGACCATCATATTTTCATTGAGCCAACTAGTACAACTGGGGATTTAAATGCTCCGGTCAAAGGTGAGGTTTTACCATTTGTATGATCATTTATGTCCTAAATTCATCCAAAATACCTACTAGCAGTGGAGAGCAACAACAAAAACAGTTAATAGTTTCATACATTCTTTTTCAATATATAATGGGGACAAATGAAAGCAGAGCTTGTTTGAATTGGAAAGGAGCGAATTGATCCAGAGCTAAGAGGGTTTTTAATCAGACACTTGGGAATAAAGTTATGTGATTCTTTCAGCCAGCTAAGATATCCTTATATTAATACAGGTCAGGCTGTTGAAATGCAAAAAAGATAAAAATAAAAAAATCATTGCCAACCTTGCATAATTTTTTTTATCTTTTCTATTGGATCAGGCCAACGATGCGACGGAAGTTGCCTAAAATGCTGCACAATGTGATCAGTGGAATGGAATTATTTGGAATGAGACGTAAAACATCCAATGAATTCTTCACAAAATCAATGGAAAAATTTGTGCTTTGGGAAAATCTCCCAAAACATTTCAAATATTCTGATATTAAAAGGGTGAACTTTAAAGTTGCATCATAGTTCTGTTTGCCAAATTTAAGGTCATTACAAGAGTTTAAAAGCATTTTAGCTCCATTTATAACTAACTCAATGGCAGTTTGTTTTGGAGGGAGTAGGTCAGCTCTTTCAGTCCAGATGGATGGATCAGTAACTGGCACAGAGCGCCACCTGTAGTCAGACACCAGCAAGGTGGAGGCAGGCTCCTGGTATGGGCTAGTAGTTTTACCTTCTGAGGTTGATGTTAACTTCCAAACATGCTGCCAGATTTTAGAACACGCTTTCTTCAAGCAGTGGGACAGGAAGAAGTCTGGATTTTTCAATAAAATAATGATTTTTATCCTGGACGACGCTCCATCACATACATCTAAGTACTCTTTTTGCATTAAGATGAGAAACTTAAAACATGCCTCTCTTCCACACCTGACCTGAATTCAATTGAGAACTTGTGGGCAGTTTTTTTTTTTTTTTTAGATGGGAAAAATGTGTTATTCATTTAGTTGCGTAATATTTCTTCACATTAATAGTTGCTCAATAATTGTACATATTCTCCTAAGACACACAAACCTCACTTTTACTTTCCAAAACATTCTTGCCTGAGGTTTATTAATATGTTGGATTTACCGAGAGCACTGTATTTGGGGATTAATAAAAATAATTCTCAAAAGTAAGTCTTGCCTAATAATTGTGTACACAGTTTGTTTTAGATATGCACAGATTAGAATTATACTAGTTAATGGCCTATTTCGGACTGATTTCCATCTTCCTTCTAAGGTTTATATCACATGCAGACCGTCATGTTTTAAACTTTGAGATGTAGTAAACATTCACTAGAAAATAAAAAAAAACTACACTGCAAGTTTGAATTGCAAGATTCCCTAACTTATCTCAGATCAAATGGGAGAATCTGATATTTGTCATCTGTATTTGACCTGCTAATGATCAGTCAGAGCAGATCAAGGGAACATTGATCTGTTTTGATTACTGACAGTTATATTGATGTATTAAAATAACTGGTTGGTTAGCTTCTCAAGGAAAAAAAAAGTGCATTTTTCAGCCCAGTGGTTTGATTTTGAAGGCTGGTTTTCACCATCTTTAAGCTCCAGCTTGTTTTTAATGTAACCGTACATCTTGCCCATTGGTGGCGTTACTAGTCACAGTAGAAACTTACATTTTCTCTGGCACTTATTGGTCCAGTCCCTGTTTATAGTTATTGCTTTAGGCAAACCTTTTATTTGCTCTCTGGAAACTTCTACTTGTACTTTTCTGGGGGTATGTTGTACAAACACACTCATCCTATAATCTCCCCTTTCAGCCACTTTCCAAGTTAATGTTTTTTGAGTTCAGACATCTGCTGAAATGTAATGTGTGGCCGTCCGTATCAACATTTTCCATCAAACACAGACTCAGATGTGTTTAGGTTCACTAAATTAGTTCTTTATGACTTAAAAGGTTTGCTTAACCCACTTCTGCAATCATATTTCACTGAACTTCCTGAAATAAGTGTTACCCAACTATTCCAACAAGGGGCCTCACATTGCACAAGACCCAACAGCAGTAGATGGGGGGGCAGAAAAGGCACAAAATACTACCGGCATTAGTCACAGCAGCTTTATACCTGATTCTTCTGTTTTGCTTTATTTTACATCTCTTCAGAAGGGAAAACTTTAAATGTTTCTGGCTTTATGTAAGTTGACGCCACGTTATTGTTTAGATATGAGCAACGCTAATCATTTTAAAGCTTATTCTTTATTGATTATTGATGGAATGATGGTGCTGTTTTCTCAGGGTTGCAGTAGGTCAGCTTTCAGTTATTAACCCAGATAATACATGTGGGTTGTAAATAATTATTTTCAGTGTTACTTAAATATGGGTTGTTGTTGCTTGCTGTGCACTACCGTCCTAACCGCTGTTACAAGGTGGGTATTTTGTATTGAAAACACTAGATTGTGGATTTAAAGATGGTGATCCACCAATCTGGGGTGAAGAAGCCACTTCTGTTTTCTTAATGAGCTCAACTGGCGAACAGCAGGTCAAATCTGCATTGAAAAAAACACCATGAAATGAATCAAAACTGATGAAAAGCCTCAGTGTTCTCACTTTCTGTTTGATGCATAAAGTTTTGTAATCTCTTATGTGTTTGGTACAAAACCACCATCTCTTATCAAGAGCCATGTGGCCCAATTTATTTAATTTTAATTTTATAGTTTTAGGTTGGTTGTGTTTAATTGAATCAAAACTGTTTTTTACACAAATGAGTTGAGATGCCACAGCTTTTAAAGAAAAGTCTGAATCACAAAAACCAGACCTTAAAGAAAAACTGTAAATCAGTAAAATCTCAATCAGTACTTTTTTTTCTCTATAATTTTCTGACTCTATTTTTCTCCTCATTTACCACCATTTTGTCTCAACCGACCTCTATTTCACATCACTAAACACTTGTTTTTACTTATAAAATTAGCCCTTGCATTCTAATTCAGAACATTTTAAAAGTGTTCAACTCTGACATTCAAGTAAGTTTCATATTAGTTTCCAAATCACAGCTTGGCCCTGTCGATACTTAACATATGAATGATTCATACTTGAAATAACCAAAATTGTGAAAGAATGAAATGCAGAAGAGGCAAAATCACAAACTGTTTATTCGCTGTTGCAGAACTGGAGAGCTCCTGCTGCATCCTCGGTGCAGAAAGGAGCGTTCTCACAGATCCTTCCTTCTCTGCTCCCAACAAACACTTAGGTGTTCACAGTGCTACCGTACTAGTACTTGCAGTCTTTAAGTTTCTGTTGCTGCTTTCTGTGCACGAATATGTATATCTTAAAAAAAATAAATAAATTAAATGCAGTTTCACAAATTTACTTTGAAGCGTTAAATATTTTATGAACTTGGTTGTTTAATTTGGTCTTCATTGATCGTCGGATATTATTTTCTGGTATTAAAGACAGGAGACACGCCAGTTCAAGTGAATCCAAAAAGTTTTTTGTTGTTGTTTTTCATAAGTTTAATGTTTTCCCTACTTCAATCGTCTCTTTGTACCATAAGAGTTTCTTTAGGAAATGGCACACATTTGTTTGAGGTTTGTAAGCAACGAAAGGTTATCCAGAACCACTGTTGTTAAATTGTAGATCAGATAGAACATTTTTAAAATGGCACCATAAAATAAGGAAGCTTGTTGGTGTGTGTGATGCAGTAAATATACAGTCATCTGGACCACAATCACTGGGCTTTAGTGTTTCAAATAATAAAAAAAGGTGTTAATAAAGTCCTGCCTACATTGGAAAGTTGGGCGCTGAAGCGTCAACAAAACCACAGCGTTGACATTGTACCCTGCAACGGAAAATACCGAGATGCGTCCGCGCTTTCCTTCTTACAAGCCAGTAAAATTGGGGGAACTAAAAAGTCAACTTGGAGTCCAGCTGAAAGTCCAAATATGTTTTATTTTTCTGCTAAATTACGCCATTATCCTGAATGTAAACTGGATTCTAGCTGAAGGAAAGTAGAAGAACCGAATAGCTTAAACATCAGGATGTGATGCTCGGACTCAGTGGCATGACTTATTGAAAATAAGTTGTCTAGATGTTGTTTTTGTTTCCATGACATTTCTCAGGAATTATCCCCCGGCCAGCTGCCTGGCTTAAGCAGCAGCTGGCTCACGGCGCTACTGAAATAGGCCGTCTTCATTTCTGGATGGAAAATCTCCCTTTGAACGTGAAAAAACGCGGTGCTTCGACCGAGTGGTTGACAAATGCAGTTTTTAATTTGTTCTGTGGAGAAATGCCACGGTGCCTTCCTCTCTGCTCAGCTCGCCGTTGCTGATGGATCTCGCTATGTCGGTGCTTCTGAGCGTCCCGGTAATGATAGTATGTCGAGGCTTTTTGCCTCGGAAGAAACTAAAAATAGCAGTTTTCGTCTCATCTGGTGTAAATACATCCAAGTGTGCATTTTATATCCTGGGATTTCCTTTTTAAATTTCTCCGATCCAGTCTCTGAATCTCTGCTTTTTTTCCTTTCCAGGCGTGCAAAGGGAGGAGGACAGGAAATTAAGGAGCTACCTCAAAGGTCTCCGTCAATCCACATTTCAGCTGGAGCGAAAGGAGAGAAGGCGCAGAGGAGGAGAGAAGGCCGACGAGGAGCGCGAGTCGTGCCTGTTTTTGGCAGCTGTTCCAGCAGCCGCTTGTGTTGTTTTTCGGCTGTTCGTTGTTTTTTTTTTTTGCTCTCTTTCCTCCACCTTGCGTTTCCCTTTCTTTTTTTTGATGAACCGGTTCATATTTTTAACTTTAATGTGAGATACAACTGCTGTAAAACGAAAGAACGGAAACATTATATCTTCAAGAGAGTTTTATTTTTGTTCCATTGTCGATTTCCGAGGTTCGTTTTGTTTTTTTGTTGTTTTTTTATGTTTTACAACTGTTTTCAGCTGTGAGTAGCAGGAGCTTCCATTCTCCAAACGATCATCAAAAGCCCTTCCTTCCTTAGTTAGGACCTGATAACCTGGTATTCCTCAAGCACCTGAAACTGGCAGCTATTCTCTTGGTCTTTGTGTGTTTGGGGAGTTGTTCTGTGACCACAGCTTAAGCACCACTCAGCCTTCTAGTCACCTAAGCCTAACTAAATCCAGCCAGCTCTAGCCTGGTCCAGCCCAGTCCAGCCTGCTCCGATTATTTGGACAGGGTAAGAAAACCTAAACGACTCATCATTTTACTTTTTTTATTTGTCCTAGATATGTGTTAAAATGTATATTTTTTCCTCCGCAGATACTCAGTTCTGTGTGGACGTGAGGAATATGACTGCTGAGACTCTAAACTTCGGCCCAGAATGGTAACCACTGGTTCACAGTTCTTACATGAACATGCTCCAGTTCTGTTTATAGCCATCCATGTTCTCACATCGTTACTGTAGGTTTCTCCTTTTTTTTTTCTTTTTTTCAAAGTTTAATATTTTTGCTTGACACCAACTGAATATTCAGAGAGTGAGTTTACTTCAAGAATTTATTTTTTTTAAATGTTTTTCCTCAATTGATCAACATTTCAAAGCACAACAGCTTAAATATCTTGACTGAAAAGGTTGAGGCAGAAGCATTAGGTTTATATTCATGCCAGTCCTACGCATGAAAGTGAACCAAACTGCCCCTCATAATCATTTAAATATATATAACTGCCCCCACCCCAAAAATAGCATTTTGTTATAAAATCACTAAGCCAAAACATTGAAAAAGAAAAACATTTCAAAACACAAAAGACAGAATAACAATTTAGTTGTTTATAGTATGTAAAGTAATGTAAAAAGCTTCCTTCATTTTGTTATTCTTTTTTTGTGTGTCCTGGCTTCATTCATTCATCCTGTTCTTTTTATCCCTTTTTCCACTTTCCTTCTTTCCATCATTTGTTGTCCTACTTCCCTCTTTGTCCTTTCTTTCTCATCCTGTGTCCTTTCTTGCATCCTCCTTCCCTTCCTCCCTTGTTTCCTCCTTCCACCCTTTCTTCCTTTCCTCCCCTCTCTTAGTCCTCCTTCCTTTTTGTTTTTTCCTGACTCCATATTTACATGAACAGAATTGTTTTTACCCTCCTTAATGGGTGAAAAACCCATACTGGTTCCTGAATTAACTTGAAACTAACAAAATAAATTATAAAATTGAATCAATGAAAATCAGACATTGGCTTTGAAATGTAGTTCTACAGAATCATTTTAAAAGACAAACTAAAATGTGTAGAAACCTTTTTCTGCAGCAGTGAACAGGTTTATTGACAGTAACGGTTGATTTTTAGTTAAAGTCTTATCTAAGTTAAAATGGAGGAAGGTCTTCGTGTCGCTGCTCTTTCTCCCTGTGGCTGTGTGTGTAGCCGTACTGAGCGGGTCGGTTGGGGCTTGGGTGGGGGTTATCCCTCCGTCTCATCGCTCTGGGACTTCTGTGTGCGTTCCTGACTCTCCGCCAGCCTCGCATAATACTCCCCTCCTCACACATCTGCAGCAGCTCTCCTCGTTTTAATCCAGCGACGGAGCCGGATCAGCGCGCGGCGCTCGCCGCTAACAGCTGCCCGACCGGAATGTTTACAAGGCTTTTTATGCCTGTTGGCTTTCCAGAACTATTCGAATCGTTTGAGGTTGTGCTGCCTGGCAGCGGGGCGGACGACATGTCGGTCACTGTGGCTGAACTCAAAGTGAAAACGATCCGCCTGCGAGGATTTAAGGTTTGCTGGAGCAACTATTACAAAGAAGATGATGTTTAGATTAAAATGTGTGGAAAGCATTCCAGTCGTTTCCCTTTCATTAGAGTAAACACGAGTGGAGAGCCTGAAGTCACCTGGAAGTGTTTGGAACCGCTCCAGGATTCCCATGCAGCCTGCAAAAGTCTGGAATTTAGTTTACTTCGAAATAGAAGAAGAGTATAGAAAGATAGTAGTACCTTCTGTCTTTTCCTTTCTTTTCTTCCTTCTTCCTGTTAGTGCATTTCTTCCTTCCATTTCTTTTCCTTTCTTCTTTCCTTCCATCTCCTGCCTTCCTTTCTTCTTTCATTTTATTTTCTCCCTTCTTTCCTTCCTTCTTCCTTTCATTTCTATTCTTTCTTTCGTTTCCTTCCTTCCATCTCTTGTCTTCATTCCACCTTTTTGAGTCAGTCCTTCATTTTGTGTCCTTCCTCCTTTCTTCTGCTGCCCTTCGTCTTTCCTTTTCTTCCTCCTCTCTTTGTGTCCTTCCCTCTTTCCTCATAATAAACCTGAACAGCTGCAGATAAATCTGGATTTTCCCAGTAATAATGTGTAGGAATGCTGCCTCTCCCCTCATGATGCTGGTCGCCTCCATCCAGACTATCCTGAAGCTCTCTTTACCTTTTCCATTCCTCTCCACCTCTGAGCCGCATCTGGTTCTGATATGAGCCTGCTAATCAATGCCAGCCTCTGTGTCGGCTGTGAATGGAGCCATTGTTGAGCCCTTGGAAAGCGGCCCACTTGTAATGGCTTATTAAAATGAAATCTTCAACTTGGAAAGCCGCTATGTCTTCAGAGCAGAGCCGAGTGTGTCGCTAGAATCCGACAAATTAGCACAGGATGGATGGATGGTAAAATAAAGACTAAAATAAACGACAGAGGAATACAGCTTGTTTCATATCTTTGACTCGCATTATTATGAGAAAAATTATCGACGTGTGTGTGTGTTTCTTTCTTCAGGCTTCGTGCACTGTCCAGTGGGGGGAGTGTGACGTCTCCCCCTCCTTCCCCCGCCATGCCAAAGTACAAGCTGGCCGAGTATCGCTACGGCCGAGAGGAGATGTTAGCACTTTATATCAAAGACAACAAGGTCAGAACGTTGTACATTAGCTCTACGTTTCCTTTGAATAACAAGAAACCCAGAGACCTACAAACTGTTCTGCAGCGTAGAAAGGCCACTTCTATTTTTATTCTTATTTTTGTGTCTCTGCAGGTCCCAGAGGACATGCAGGATAAGGAGTTTGCTGCTATTTTGCAAGATGAGCCCATGCAGCCCCTGGCACTGGTGCCTCTCACCGAGGAGGAGCAGGTCTGCCTGCTCACACACACACACTCTCTCTCTCTCGCTCGCTCTCTCTCTCTCTCTCTCTCACTGATAATCTAATG
Source organism: Brachyrhaphis roseni (assembly GCA_903066815.1). Classification (NCBI taxonomy): domain Eukaryota; kingdom Metazoa; phylum Chordata; class Actinopteri; order Cyprinodontiformes; family Poeciliidae; genus Brachyrhaphis; species Brachyrhaphis roseni. Next base: position 22,682 of record CAEFZY010007387.1, on the reverse strand, counting down.
TTGGCACGTTCCAAACCTTGTTTTATCCACTAGAGCCGCTAATCTATAGAGAGAGCTCACATTTCTGACATTCTTTCGCCTTCCATCTTCCGCTCTGTCTGCAGAGGAACTTCTCCATGTCCGTGAACAGCGCGGCAGTGCTGAGGCTCATGGGAAAAGGAGTTGGAGGGCCGGCACCGGCGGGAGTCGTCCGTGGACGAGGGGCCGCTCGAGGTGGGCGAGGTGAGGTCAAACCTAAAGCCCGGCTCTTCAAGCTAAGAAGTTTTAGGCCTCACAGCTTTCCATACTTTATTCAAACTAGGTCTGAACTTACTGAATTTCAGAAGTTTTCCAGGTTTTGTCACATTAAAAGGGGTTGGACTTTAGGTGGGGGTTATTCCCGCTGGCATTTTTCATGATGGACCAACATGAAGTGGTTGTAGGAGTAGAAAATGTTTTCCAGTTTAACAAACCATAATTAGAAGTGACCTAATTAGTTAAACTGATTCGATCCGAGTGTAATTTAATCTCTGCAGTTTTTGCTGAAAGTGTTTTTTTATTTCTGTGGTGGTGTTTCATTGTCTACAACTAAATCCAGTGTATATGAAACCTGATTTGTATTATAAAGCGTTCTGAGGTGCGTGCTGTGGTGGCGTAGGGGTTAGCGCGACCCACATTTGGAGGCCTTGAGTCCTCGACGCGGCCGTCGCGGGTTCGACTCTCGGACCCGACGGCATTTGCCGCATGTCTCCCCCCCTCTCTTTACCCCCTTCCTGCCAGCCTACTGTCTAATAAGGGACACTAGAGCCCACAAAAAGCCCCCTGGTGGGGAAAAAAAATAAAGCTTTCTCCATACAGTATAAAGATGATACTAATCGCATGCAAGAGTTAAGAAATATCCACATAAGTTGATACAGTAAGTTAGACATATTTATAAAATTGTTACATTAGCTTATTAAAAATATTATTTCATAGTACATGTTGGTTTTAAGGGTAAATAATTGTCTTAAATTAGTTTTAACATTACCGCACTGAAACATGCAGAAGCCCTGTACCAGATTAGGAATAAAAACGAAGCAGCTTAGCTTCAGAGCATTCAGGATAAATCAGCCAAAGCTTCCAACATCAACAGTGTGAAACGCCTGCCTGAAACTACAATAGCTATTATTTGAGAAAAGCAAACCAGTTATTTAAGGCAGCTCCTCAAGTGTTTGCTTCCTCTTTCATCCGCCATCTTGAAGCTGCACGCTTCCTCTCTGCATGTGTAAATAAACGTCCTTTAGTCCCGCCACACCTGCGTGAAACCTCTGAGCTTCAGGAACTCACCTTCTCCACGCATCATAAACACTCGGCCTCTGCTGTAGCGGTGTGTGAGACGAGCTGCTGGTTAAACCGCAAACAACCTTCTCAAAGCCGAACTAATGTCAAATATTTGGTTTGGCTCAGTTTGAGAGTTTATTTCATAGCAAACGGATTAAAATCTGTTGAGGGGGGAAAAAGAGCAACAATGTGTGGTAACTGCTTTCAGAACACCAATTATTTACGCTAACCAGACGAACCGAACTGAGTTTGTTTGAACCGATCCAAGGATTTGAAATAACAAAGTCTCACTGTTTATATAAGGAAATATTTGTGGCTTTGCAGCGACAGACAAAGATAAGTTCATTCTTAAAGACTAAACGATTCTGAGGAACAGGGAGGGAGAAATCCCATGTAATCTTCATTTTTGGGCAGAAAAATGTCAAAAATAAACTCCCACATTTACTTAAGATGAGTTTTAAGTACAGAGATGAGTCATCTGTATGGTTTTTTTTTTTTTTTTTTTTTTCTGTCAGCCTGGGAAATTCAAAAAAAGGAAAACCAAGCAATTTAAGATAAAAAAAAAAAAAAGATGTGACTTGAGGCGATTGTAGCTACTGCTAACTAGCTGCTGATAGAACCGCTCTAGCTGGCTAGCTTTTCCATTCCATGTAAATTTATCTTTGGTTGGCTGACACTACAGCTGTGTAAAATATGCAGTTACCTTTTGTACATTTCTGTTGCTCTACAGGTCTTAAGTTTCCTTGTTAATTGTCTTAAAAGATCTTAAAGTGTCTTAAATTTGTGTTGTTGACACCTGCAGAAACCCTCTGTGGTATTTCAATGTTCTCACAAGGAGATGAACCACATTTTCATCTTTCATGTCTCTACCACCTTGTGAGGTGGAAGCATCACTTGCTTCCAGATCGAAATGCGCAGGGCTTAAAATATCAAGCTATCAAATTTTGATCCAAACACCTTGCTTGCATCCAGAGCTCTAATCTGAGCCAGAGCGACTTCGTTTTGTTCCAACGCCGGCGGTTTTTCATGTGTTCTGTTGTTTTTCCGTCCAGCCGTTAACCGTACTGCTGTTTATGAAACGCAGGCCGAGGCCGCGGCGAAGGGGGATTCTACCAAAGAAGTATTGAGGACACCGAGGTGGGATTTGGTCGCAATGTCCGAGAGATTCACCGCAGCCAGAGCTGGGACGACCGGTAAGAGGAAAACTAAACGGGAAATGGTTCAAATAAAGCTTTTTTTGTTCTTGGAATGTTTTGGCTCATGTGGTTATCTCACATTCGCAGGGATAATTTCCCATCTACCTTTACTGAAATTATATATTTTCTTTGCTCATGAATACAAAAGATCAGGTTGCTGCTTTGATCCAAATTTTCTCTTCCGGCATAAAAAGCGAATAATGTTGTGACCTTTATCTCCTGTTTTATCCGTAACCGGTGCAATTTTCCTCCCATTTCCCGCCTTTCCTCAGGGGCGAGCGACGGTTTGAGAAGCCGCTGCGGCGGGAGGTGGGGCGGCCCACTTTTGAAGAAAGCAGCGGTCCCGTGGGTCCCGTGAGGAAGGAGTACACAAGGGCTGACAGCGACAACTGGCGCACCCTCCGTGAGGAGCAGGAGGAAGACGAGGGCGAGCCAGGAACCAACTGGAGGCTCTCTGGATCCCGCAGGGATGGTGGGGAGACATTCAGTGAAATCTCGACGCTTTATTAAGAGGAAAAAAATTAAACTGCAGTTTTTGCTTTCAGACACAAATGAAAGAAGCTTTATTGACCAAAAACTTTAGATTATTGTGTTGCCACAGTAACTGATTTCAGGTACAGTTAATTGATATAAAGCCTAAAAAGTATAAGCACTCTTTTATGTATTTTAACGCATATATTAGAATCATCACCTAATGCACAAAAATTAGTGAACTCTTTTTAATAAGAACTGATAAAAGCAGGCTGATTAAACATTCGCGCTGAGTGCTTTTATTTATTTACTTATAAGTTTACTTGATGTGCCTATAGTGAATATTTTTTGTTTGCTTTGCTGCGTGGCAGTCCTGCACATTAAGGAGTCTATACTGACACCTAGAGGTTGTTAAGAGATTTTCACAGGACAAGTTGAAAACTGTTTCATTTAGGAGTCCTGCAAGTATGGAAATTAAAATCTGTGTTTTCCAGGTATGAATGAACATCCAAAACAGTTTGGTACCAGGATGGAAAATTATTATATATTTTTTTAAAGCATTTTCCAGATCTAGTTTAGTCAAGTAGTCAAGGATTGCCAACAAGATTATGTTCAGTTATTTAAAAAAAATTAATTTTGGAAAAGTTGGGAGTTTTAAGCAAGAAATTGCTTGTCCAGTCACAGACAGTCAGAGACACTTACTTACAGCATGAGTTTCCATGACAGTGTTTTCAGGAAGTGGCACTTCTTTAGAACTGACAAGTTGACTCCTCCACCTGTAGACGTTTGTAGGTTCTTATTACCGCATCAGACTAATCGTACAGTTTTCGCCTTGTGGTTTCTCAGATGGTGGTCCTCGCTCAGCGGGCTGGCGGGACCACAGCGGTCCAGGTGAAGGTCGGCGAAGGAAGTTTGATTTCGACTTCCGGGACTCGGAGGGTCACGGCGCTGGCCGCCGTCGCGCAGGAAGCGAGGGATTGGAGGACGACCGGGACGGCCTGCCAGAGTGGTGCACGGATGAGGAGGACGGAGAGATGGGGACGTTCGATTCCTCTGGAGCGTTCATGCCCTTAAAGGTACATGTGGGCGGAAAAAGACTTTCTTGATTCAACTATTCTAATTTTTCAAACCTGGTAGTTTTTGTTCAGTGATGTTGAATCAGTGCTGCTATTAAAGCAACCCACTTGAGATGAAATTATGAAATGAGAATGAAAAGCTTCTTGTGACATTTCATGATTCATTCAGAGAGTCTTTACTAGGACAAATCTTCAGATAGAAGTGTCTCTTCATTTAAAACAGACCTACTTCAGATCTGTAATAATACAGATCCTCTCCTCAAGTATTTTTTATTCTTTTGGGAGAAGGAGGTTTTGATTGATGGTGCTGTTGCTGTGCAAATGTTCCCCTAGTGAATCATGCGACTGTAGTTTCTGAAGCCAGTTTTTAAAAAATCACAGCCTGTTTTTATATCCCTTGCAAAGCTGCAATATTCTGTGCACATTTTTTTTTTATTAATCCAATAAATCTGGGTTTTCTCCTTCACATTTTTTACTTTTTACAATGCTGACCTCCTTCCCGTATCGCATGACGTGCGCTGTTCCCAGACAGAGAGCAGCCGAAACACAAGTCGTTAAATTTTACGACGTTCAAATTATGGGTGCACCAATTGCATCCTGTCCTGCCGATTCCAATTTTGGTTGATACCAATCTTTTTTTTTTTCTGAAAGTTACTGAGTTGGCAACTCAGGAGTGACTATTGTTAAGTGTCAGTTAAAAAAACCCTTCTCACAGCAAAGCAAAAGAGGACAGTAACTTTTGCAGAGGCGGATAAGATCGGCTTCACATTTAGGTATCAGTCGATCACTGATCTCCCAAAATTAAAAAAATCTGCGCCAATTTATTGTCGCGCCCTGAGTTAAATTGAACCTTTTGAATTTTTGAAACAAACAACTTTTTTTATAAGTTTTTTTTTTTTTTCACAAATTGCAAATATGTACGGTAAATATGAACAAGTTGTATCAACATGAAGAGTAAACATGCTAGCCTTAACCAATCATAAAGGCAGCAGAACCAAGACACCAGTTTCTTGGTGCTGTCCAGAAAAACTGTAACATTTGAAAAGCCATTTAAGTGATTTTAGTGTACTTTAACACTGTTATACTGCCGTTTTTAATGTATTGAAGTGGGAATATTTTGCAAAATGGCTTTGCTTAAAAACCCTAATTGGGCCGTCTCCAATATTTAGATCTGTGAGCCTGAGGTTTGTTGTTAAAGTTTGTGACCTACTTAGTTTTTTTTTCTCTTTTGTTCGATTAGAAGGGTGGTAAGGAGACAATCCTGGAGGAAGATTTGGACTTTAAGGGAATTGAGGACGAGGACGAGGACGACAGCTTCCCTGATGCAGAGAGGAACAATGGAGACGGAGATAAAGACAAGGGTGAGTGAAAATAGAACAGAATGCCTCAGAGAGAAATAATAATAATAATAAACAGGAATCCTTATTCAAACTCTCTTTTATTTTTGCTTGTTTAGAGAGTAAAGACTCCCTTCCTGCTGCAGGGGAAGAAAAGATGAAGCCAGCACCACTGTCCTCTTCCTCCTCCTCCCCCCCAGCCCACTGTGCCCCGCCATCACTGGAGCTCCAACCAGGAAGTGCTGGTCAGGTGATGGAGAACTCTCAGATGAACAACAGCCACTCTGTCAAGGCCGGCAGTGCCCCTGCTGATGGTGGGTTTCCAAAGACAGAAACTTCTGGAGGTTGTTTTTATTATTCTTAGTTTGTTTAATCTGAAGTAACTTCTACTTGGATTTAATCTGAAACCAGATGTTTTTATTTAGTTTACAAACAAAGGACAGGTTCTGATTTGTGTCTCTGGTCCAACATATTTTTGTCGTCGAGGATTCAGTTTAGTTTTGATTTGGTATATTTTTATCACCGTCATCTAACACTCTGTTGTTTTTGCTGGATGGGCCCCGCAGTCGGCTCTGCTGCTCCTCATCAGACAAGCTAAAAATAGCCGCCGTTGTTGAACTGCTTGTTGTTTTTCTGTGTCAGACCTGGCCTCGGTGGGGGGCTCCAAAGCCCAGCTCAGCCCCAGCGTCGCCGCCGGCAACGCCTCCACCTCCTCCTCCAGCCTACCTCCCCCACCCTCCTCCTCTGCTGCTCCGCTCCTCCCTCCTTCTGGAGGAGACCCCGAGGACGATGAAGGCCTGAAACACTTGCAACAGGTTTGGATACCAAAATAAATAATTTGAGTATTTCCAGCGTGGAAGTTTCAGCCAGCCTGACAGGTGTGTGCAGTTTGACTGTGGGCGCTGAGAGCCGGGCCGTTTGTGTAAACAGGAGGGTCCTTGTTGCTGCTTCCAGCTTCAGGAGGAACACACAGTCCCAAACACATCCGCAGCATCAGGAATGCGATTAAAAAGAGTGAAATGAAAACAACACGGCTCCATTCCCAGACTGTTTGGAAGCTGTTTTGGGTTAAGAGCCCAGTTGTCTCAAAGCTTTTAGAAATGTGTAGCTCATTTATTTAAAGTAAAAAGTATAGAAAATGCAAGTAAGAAGACGGAAAACTGTTTCTTTCTGTCACATGTTTCCTCTAGTTATTCCTTTTTTCTGTCCTTGTCTACCCTGACTTTGTATCCTTCTTTCTTTTTTCCTCTTCCTTGTCTTATGTTCCTTTCTTCCTTGGATCTTTGCTTTTTGTCCATCCTTCCTTATTTCCTTTTTTCCTTCCTTTCTCTTTGTCCTTGTGTCCTTTCATTTCTTTATTTTTTTGTCTACTCAAGCTTTGTCTTTACTTCCTTGTGTCCTACTTTCTTTCTTGCGCCCTCCTTATGTCCTTCCACCTTTACATCCCACAGAAATGTTGTCATGTTTAGGCTGCATCTCTCAGATCTGCAGCATGTTGTTCCTGATATTTATCCGCTTTAGATTTTATGTCAGAATTGTGGTTGATAAACCTTTTTAAATTTTCAAGGCTTTAATTAGTGGAATTACTGTGACAAAGTTATTGGTTATGGTTTTGTTAATTATTGATCATCTCCAAGAGAACACGATATCTTAAAGGATACAGTTTGCTTAAAATTTAATTTAGCTCCACAATTGTTTAAATTTTGAAGTGACTTGACTATGCTTTTAAATTTTAACCACCATGAAGCAATCTTAGATTATTTTCTTTTACTTTGTTCTGGACTCTACTTCAGGGGGGAACAGTCTCCCTCCTCAGATTACTGCTGCCTAATAAAGTCTAAAAATGGTTTGTTACAAAAGATTTCCTCTATTCAGCTGGAATATTAAAAGCAGGTTAAAAAGCTGCAACATATCTGCAGTAGCAGATGGAATTTTCATAAAGGTGATTTTTGTACCTAATTACGCAGAGCTGATGGTCGGAGTCAAATAGAAAGTCCTGGCAGGTTGGTTTTAGGGTTGCGTGGTGGAAGCGAGTGTTAAGTACTGACCCTGTTCTGACCTTTGTGCAGGAGGCAGAGAAGATGGTGGCGTCGCTGCAGGACACATCCATGGAGGAGGAATGCTTCACGCATTCTCTGCAGCAGCAGGAGAGCCGGAACACAGCGGCTGCTCTGCCGCTGTCTCACGAAGCCGCCATGAAGTGGTTCTACAAAGACCCACAAGGAGAGATCCAGGGTACAGTTTCATCACTGTCATCCCCCGTGATGGTTACTAACCTCAAGCTTCACCGTCACACAGCCTAACCTGCGCGTTTCCTCTGCTCTGCAGGGCCTTTCACCACTGTGGAGATGTGCGAGTGGTTCCAGGCCGGCTACTTCACCATGACGCTGCTGGTGAAGCGGGGCTGCGACGAGGGCTTCCAGCCCCTGGGGGACGTCATCAAGATGTGGGGCCGTGTGCCCTTTGCCCCCGGGCCCTCGCCGCCGCCGCTGCTGGTGAGGCAGCTCCCGCCAACGCAGCGCCCGCAGACCAGCCGGGGGCCCGCTGGGACGGTGGGTTCCACCTCAGACTGCAGGGTTTCTTTTCTCTTCAGCTCAGAAACAGAGCAGGACGTTTTTCTAACTGCAGCTAGTCATCCTGATGCATGGCTGGGCTGTAAAATGACTTTGATTAATTGAATTTTTGGTTTTTGAAGATTAAATTTTTGGAAAATCTATATCTTCTTCACCAATGCACTCTTTAGTTTTTCAAAGTTCAGAGTGATTTCAGCACATTCAGGCCGGCCATCTTGTTTAACAAGCGCATTTTACAGCTTTTATTTATTTGGACTTTGAATTCAGGTCAGCTCTACTACAGAATACAGGCAATAAGTTTTATTTTCTTATTTACTCATCAGGAATTGCCAGAATTAAGTCTGGTAATTCTGGTATAACTACAAGACTTAAATTTGGTAATTGTACCAGAATTAAGTCTCACTTTTACAAAAACCCCAACACAAAAAAAGTACAAAACATTAAAGTGAGTAATGTTAAGCATCTTGTGAAGTTTGGTATACATTTTTCTGCTAATAATTTAATACTGATGTGTTAAAGGATTAAGTAGTTGTATTCGGTAGCAATAATTTGAACTAATTGTGTAAATGAATCTGTTTTAAAGAAAGATCTGCACAAACTGAGCTGGAAATGTCAGATGATGAATAACTGTAGTTTTTTTTCTCATCAAAATTTTCTAAAAAATTTAACAATTTTATTTTTGTTTTTTTTCAAATTGCATCTTTTTTCTGCTAATATTATGACTATATTCTTGTAATTAAACAAAAATTCTCATAGTTGGGCCCTAAAACTGATACGACTCCCAGAAGGGATGATTAGAATAAAAGCCACTTTTTGAAAATATTTTCTTTAATTTCTTTTTTTTAGAAAAGAAAGTGAAGGAAAAAAATCTTCCAACCCTACCCTAATGTTAAACTGAAGGATCTTTTATGGTGATATTTGTTTCATTTTTTTGTGTCATGACAGCTGAGTTTCCATGTTGGATCTTTCAGGGGAACCTGGACCAGGAGCGGCTAAAGAAGCAGCAGGAGCTGGCGACGGCAGCTCTCTATCAGCAGCTCCAGCAGCAGCAGCTATTCCAGCTCATTAACAGGTTTCCTCTCAGTTTCCCTTTGGAATAAATCAAGTTTTATTGATTGAATTGAATGTTTAATGACTTAGCTGCCGTCTCCTGAGCCATATGGACCTGTTTGTGTGTTGCAGGTGCAGTGAGCAGGGTATGATGCCTTCGATGAACCGATCGATGTCAGTGCCAGATACAGGGCCCTTGTGGGACATGCATACCTCAGCTTCACAGTCGTCAGGTACAGTTGGGACCGTTCGCTTTACGATGCAAACAAAACATCGGGTAAAATATAAACTTAAGTGTTTCTATTCCCGCTCAGGCGGTGAAGCCAGTCTTTGGGACTTAACAATGAATCCTAATACTCAGGGTCCAACTCTTGAACAGCTTCAGAAGGTCAGTTCCACTCAACTTGTGCTGTGATTGTGTTGTTGTTGACATACAGAGAGTGGCTGTTGTCGTATCGCCCAGCCACAGTTTTTGTTCAGACATGTCAAAATGTTTCTTTATTTTGACGTTTGCCCGTCAGCTCCAGGAGAGGCGAGACGCCGAACTCAGGGCGAAGCGCGAGGAGGAGGAGCAGCGCAAGAGGAGGGAGGAGAAGAGGAGGCAGCAGCAGGAGGAGCAGAAACGGAGGGAAGAGGAGGAGCTCTACAGACGCAAGCAGGTGAGAAGGAGCAGCTTTAACGATCGTAGTTACAAATCGCAAAGGTGATGAAATACAGTCTGATCTCATGTAACGTAGCTACAGCTCAGCAACTAACTAAGCAAGAACTATTTTTTTTGAAGGAACGGGATTTTAAAACCGAAACTTGAGATGATTTTTTTCTTGTTAAAAAAAAGACAACCAGTTTGACCAAGATCCTGTTTTTACTGATGAGAAATTACAAGATAGTTTTTTTCAGTTTTCTTCAGTCAGGCCCAAAATAATAAGCAGTCTCCATTTGGAAACATGTTGTGTTTAGCAAAGTTTTAAGACCGCAATTAAAAATCTGCTTAAAAGCAGATTTGGGTTCACCAGGGTGTTCTTTAGAGTCCAAGTCAAGGACTTGTTGCCATGACAACAAAAGAATAACAGAAAGGATGGTCACTTTCTGTTGCATCTAACATTTTTGTAAGTAGATTTTAATTTAAAACTTAAATTAGTTTTTTCCTAATTTATAAAATTTTTGTAGTCGGTGGGTCGCACAAAATCAGTCCAGTGGCTACAAATGGCCTCCAATCCCTACTTTGAACAGCCTTGCTTTACATGAAAGCTACTTTTTAAAATTCCTTCAGCATTGAGGCATTCCTCAGTTGTAAATTTTTATTAAAAATCACAGCTCAACTTACTGGAGCTTATAAATTCTCATTTTAGAGAACTTACTTATCATTTATGTAGGTTATAAATTTAGTTAATCTTTAAAAGTCTTGAATTTGTCTTGCAGTAACACTGATTAAACTATTTCTCAGTTTAAAAACATTATGCAATAAAATAGCAGTTCTGCTGTTTAAAAAGAGTAAAACAAAATGTTTTGTGTGTTTTCTGCTGGTAGCGTCAGCAGCAGGAACTGCTCATGAAGCTGCTGCAGCAGCAGTCGCCCCAGCAGCAGGGACCTGCAGTGGGGGGCTCAGGGTGGAGCAGTTCGCCCTCTTCTGGCCTCTCTAAGGCAGGGAAGTCTCTGACCATGCTGGAGATGCAGGAGGCCGAGCGCATCTTAAAGCAGCAGCAGCAGCGAGCGCAGCAGAGAGTGAGTTTCTTTTTTGGCATGAATGTGGGACGTACAGAACACACACCAACACATCTTGTTTAATATTCGCCTCGCAGCATCCTGGGCTGTCCATGGGGAGCTCCTCCATGGGCGGGCAGTGGGCCGATGGCGTGGGCATGTGGGGCAGTCTGGAGGGGAAAGGAGGAAGCGGCGGCTCCTCCAGCAGCATGGGGATGTGGGACGAGGTGGTGAAGAACCAGACCGGCCTGCGGGGGAACACCAACAACAACCTAGGCCTGAAGAACAGCCGCAGCAGTCCCTCTCTGACGTACGCCACACTAAACAGTTCACTCAGCACCAAATAAAACCCACTCATCCACTTCTTCATCACAGATCCTTTTGTTTACCCTCATTGCGATCAGTGCATGATGCGCCTTTTGTTTTCTCTCATAGCGATCAGTACATGATGCGTCGTAAGAGAACGGAGGACGAGGAGAAGCTGCTGAAGCTGCTTCAGGGCATGAAGCCTCAGGACGGCTTCACCACCTGGTGTGAACAGATGCTGCACGCTCTCAACACCTCTGCCAACAACTCCTCTTCCTCTCTGGATGGTAGGAACGCCACCATTTTACCCATTAAACTTTGCCAAGAGGCGGGGAGAGTTCAACCTAAATTTAGTTCAGCGCATTGAGAACTCGTCATCATTATCTACACCGTTGCTGCTATTGATTGCAGCCCTGCAATTTTGCATTTCAGGTTATTTTCTTAGCCCGGCTCTGACATTTTGTGGATGTAGTCGTCTGACGAAGATGAATGATGTCAACATTTAAAAGTTTGAAAGAAACTGAGCTGAAGAAAAGTGATAACTTTACATAAAGGGCTGCAACTAACGACTATTTTAGTAATTTATTAATTCCTCAATTCCTCAATGTTTTAGCTCCACACCATTATTGCTACTTGGTTCACCTGCAAATAAACATCTATACTATGCATAGCACTTCTGGATAGATGCAAATCGCATTTCGTTGCTTGTACTTGTGACAGTGCAATGACAATAAAGTTGAATTCTATTCTAATTATTCTGACAATTGGAAATACATTAAAAGATTCAAATAAACGCATAATCCAATTCCTTTTATAAATCGAAAATAAACATTTTCTTGCCTAAACTCCAATAACATCATTCCACTAGTAAATGTGATCCAGCTAACACTGTCACTTTGGTCAGTTATGGCTAAAACGGATAAAGGTTTTTATCTTGAGTGCAAAATGTATATATTTTTTGTACAGTTTTGCTAAATTACTACTCTGAATTTTTTTTTTAATCAACAAATGGGCTTTTTTAAAATCTGCGCACTCCACTTAACAATTAATCGATCACTAAATTAGTTGACATTTATTTCAGTAATTGATTAACCACAATTAATCATTTCAGCACTACATAGCTGAGACATTACTGGACAGCAGACCACCTGTAGGAAAGTCGTGATGGCAAAGTGTCAAACTCAGATTTCATTAATAAACAGGATATTTATCTGGTGGTTTGTTCAGGTAGGAGGAAATCAAGACATCTGCAATCTGTAGCTTGGAGGTGTAACAATCTGGCACTCTATTCTGTTTTATACAGTCAGAGTTGATGGCTATGAATGTCAACAGTTTGCAGTTGACTGCAGAATAGACTGGTTCTGCTGCCTCTCGTAACCATGGTAACCTTGTGTGTCTGTTCAGTCGCCACCATCGTGGCGTACCTGAAGGAGGTGGAGTCTCCCTATGCAGTGCTGGATTTCATCCGGTCCTACCTTGGGGACACAGTGGAAGCCAAAGAGTTCGCCAAACAGTTTCTGGAGCGACGTGCCAAACAGAAAGCCAACCAACAGAGACAGCAGCAACAGGTACGCCTCTCCTCTGCCCCGAACAGCTTTTATAAACGATGCATTTCAGAAATATGACGCACAATACTGGGAGATATCATGTTTTTTTTGTGTTTTTTTTCACAATAAGCTTGTTGAGGTAAAAATATTAGATTTTATTTCTAGTAGCTGGACAGAGTAACACATATTTTCCTAATAAGTCTTGCATGCAAAAATATGTCTTTTCAGCATTAATTTTGATAATTGATGATTTTCACAAAGGTGTGAAGTCCTGATATATGAAAGGATAAAATCTAAGTTAAAAAATCTATTCTAATTCTCTTGGGTAAAGTAATTTATCATGTTGTATTGAATTTATCAAAGCTTGTAATTAAATGTTCATAAATGTTTTATGTCGTTTCTGGTTGTTCGTTTTCCAGCTATCAAAAGAAGTGGGTGGCTTGAACATGAACTTCCCTCTGCAGGTAAATACAATTAAACCAGCTTTCTTTATTTCTACATGCTCACAGTAACAGACATTAATGACTCAGTGGTTTGGTGGGATCTTTTATTGCCGAGTTTTCACAAGGCTGCTGCATATTTAACTGATATCACTCATCAACAAACAAAAACACAAAGGTCACAACAAATACTTTAGTTTTTAAAGTAGTTTTTAAAGAAATATCAGTAAATGAAGGCTATTAGAAAGACAAAATGTTCTTTTTGAAATATATATATATTCTGTTTGATACAAATGAATTGTTCTAACTGATAGAGGTGAGGCCATGTGGGTAACTTCTGTTTTTTTGTTTCACTTTAAGGACTCAATGCGAGGTATGAATCCAAGCACTCTGCAGTCCATGTTTCAGGCCAACCACATGGGCAAAGCTGGTCTCTATGACAACCAGGGAGGAAAGATGAAGAAGAAACCACCCATGATGCTGCACTCTGATCCCAGCATCTTAGGTAAGTGACACCATCCACTTTGATTTCATTCAGACTGAATTGGGCATGGGCTGTATTTTAACTGGATGAGAAATTTAAACAAAATGCATCTCTGTTTCATTGTACTGCAGTGACGGTTTCAGATAAACTCAAACATTCTGTTTGCTTTCCATAAATATAAAGTTTGGGGAAAAAATTGTATCACTTTCACGAAGAATTACATGATAGTATATTAATTTAGTAATTTCAAAGTAGATTCTTGCTCAAAAGGCTGCACACAATTGGGATGACTGGATTGTTTATTTTACACACCCACACACACTTGTGTTTTCTCTCCCTGCAACACCGGGAGCATTAACACACAGACCAGCAGCCTGTTACAAAACCCAAGCATATTTTTCTAACACATGTAAACAGAGGCTTGAAAATGTTGCACAAAAGGCAGCAATTTTTTCTATTAATATTCACTTCTCCCTTCTCTGTGCAGCAGGGCTGGATGGTACATTTTAACTAATATATGTAGTATTTCCATCTGCCTACAGCGGTTTGTGGTTCTTTATGATTACCGCAGGAAATCCAGTTGATTTTTGCTGCCTTTAAAGATTAAAACACAGAGAATTAAGCAACAGATAAAAAGACGATTACTCCAAGAAATGGTTCTACATATTTTTGTTAATGCATAAGCACATTAGCTTCATGAAGTTAAAAGTTTTTTTTAATTTCATTTTAAATTATTTTTGGTGCATGGGTGACATCACTATTACATCTCCTTTAAGAACTAATCAATTCGGTCTGTTTTTTGGATTTTTGACTACAGTGGATCCCTATTAGCCCATTTGTGGTTCAGTATTTGCAGATTTTTTTATAAAGCAACATGAGAACTTGAAACATGTAGGTACACTGCTTCTTGACACACTATTGCGAAACAGCCAATCCAGGAGCACCATGTGTTTTCCTTGGCTGTGATTGGCTGAACTCCAAAGAGTGGAGATGAGGACGACTGTAGATGTTAGCTTCTGCAGTAAAAACAAGATGGTTTTCACTGTTAATGCATTTTAGTGTATATTTGGTGTTAAACTACTAAAATAGGCAGTTATAAGCATTTTTAGAAGTCTTAAGTTTTTACAGAATTTAGATATTAGAAAAATAAATACTGAAATAATTAGGAATGGAACATATAGAAACTTCAAGTTTTTATTTAATGAAATTTGCACCTAATAAAGTAACATCTGTTTACAATTGTGGATACATAGTTTTGTTTTCATTGTGTACAAATATCGTTATTTACTCATTACATTGTGATATTTTTGTCAGTTAAAGTGAGCAGGGAAGCCTGAACTTTAACTTCCTGGTTATGATGAGTAGAAAATGACTGCAGCGCGTAATAAAATCAGTCCATGCCCAAATTTATTACAAAAAAGTGTCAAAATTAAGCGATATAGAATGACAAATGTCAGGTGTGTGATCTTGTAGAAACTGTGTGTTCTAAGCGTTGCATTGTGTGTGTCTCTTGCAGGGTACTCATTCCACAACACGGGCGATTGTCTGAGCATGAATGAGATGGAGATGGTGGAGGATTACTGATGTGACGCAGCGCAGCAGCAATAGCTACCTGAGGCCTTTTCTGTCTTTTAATCAGACAAACCTGATGACGAATGTGCACTGCTGGGGAACCGGGGGTAGGGAAAGGGGGGCGGGGGCAATCGGTTTGGGTCGGGTTCTGGAAGGGAAGGGAGCAAAGCATGAGAGACGGTGAAGGGTTAATCCCTTTATATCCCTCTTGTTGTTTAAAAAAAGAAAAACAGGGCTCCCTGCTGCACCAGTTGATCACTAGAGCAGGGAAGAGGGGTGGTGAGCCGGGGGGAGGGGGTTTCCTCTGGCACTCAAAAGTTTTAAGCACCTTATTCTGAACTAATGCACTTTATTGAGATGGGATTTGACTAGTTGTTTAATTTCACGTGTACATTTGTGTTTGGAATCGATGCGCGCCCGACGACGCGTTTTCGCACACATCGCCGGCGCGCATCTGAACTGGAAGCGGGCGGGGGGGAGGAGGAGTCGTCGACGGGACGAAGTTAGGTTTAGAAAAGTCAGGGGGACCTTTTTTTAGTTTGAACCGTATCAGAAAGCAAATCCTTTCTCAAAAGACAAACACTGTTGATATTTCTCTTGTTGAGCATTTTTTTTTACATTTATATGAAAAGTAAAGCTATTGAAAAAAAATGGAGTATAAAAAACTTGAAGATTTGCACTTGCCTAAAAAAAGAAATGACAAAAAAAAACAACAAAAAAAATCCAACAAATGGGGTTAGTTTATAGCAGTGAATATTTTTGTGAATGTGTGCGAGCGAGTGTGATCCAGTCTGCACAATGTTCTTTTTTTTCCTGTTGCTTACCGAGATGTATGAAACATAAAAGAGGCCATTTTTTTTGTCTTATTTTGTTCAGTAATTTCTCCTCATGTTCAGAGCGTGTGTGTACACTCCCTTCTTTTGTTTTGTTTTTTTTTCCAAACGGGGGATTTCATCTGTTTGTTCCGAGAGTGTGACTGAACCAGAGAGAGAGGGCAGACTGCACAAACATCCTTTCTCTCACCAGCTCTTCATCTTCAGATAGATTCAAAAAAACAGAAAAAAAAGATGCATACATTTTGTAAATGTTAGCTTTGTTCTCATGACATGATGGCTCACCGCTGGTTTATTTCCCTCTGCCTCTCTGCGGCCCTTAACGGGCCGGCGGATGCAGCGGATCATGAGGGGGGAGTTGGCGCGTGTGCATCCGAGTGAGATTTTCTAAGTATGACTGAGTGAGTGTGTGTGTGGTTCAGAGCATGTGTTCATTTACTGTTCATAGAAGTGAGTTAAGACTACAGGTACTCATTTTGTATGTGCTTTTTTTTTTCTTTTTTTTTATGTGTATGAATGCACATTTGTGCCTAAGAACTTTGATATAGGGTGCATGGCCATTGAGACATTAACTCTTTTCGAGAGCGGATGTGACGTGTGTCGGTGCTCAGCACATTGTATGTAAAGTTTGTAAGTTTATATCGTAAATATTTCTAGTTGTCTTTGGGGGGTGGGTGGAGGTGTTTGGGGTTTTTTGGGGGTGGTGATCCATCAGAAAGGTTAGTCCAGTTCGTTTTTTTTTTTGTTGTTTTTGTTTTTCCTGGGGTGTGATCACGTTGCCTTTTGTCAGCTCTCGATCTTGTGAATGAAAGGTGTCGAGTTTCTGACTCTGGAAAAAAAAAAATACAGCATCTTTTAATGTGCAACTGCACAGAAACGGTGCGAGAAATGTTAGCATATTGTGTTACTTACTCGTTGTTGCAATTTGATAATGACGAGTTGTTTTTTTTAATAAAAATATATATGGAATATATACATTATATACAAAGTTTAAAAAGTATTTGGACTAAGATAATGAGCACTTGGGGCTGCTATTTTTGTTGTGTGTTAATTTTTTTATTTTGTTTCCCTAATTTTCTTTTGTTTCCTTGCCATGTGAAGTGTGTATTATTTTTTTGTTTTTTTCTTAAAACATTGAATGTATTCCAAAAAAATTACAAACCCGTGCTGATAACAGATTTTGTTTTTCCTCAGAAGATTTCAAAAAAATGGAAACAAAACAGAAAAAAATAGCTTCTAAGAGGTTTTCATTTACACAGTGGAGGAGAAAAAGAAGAAGAAGAAGAAATGGAAAATAAAAACTCTGGATGGATACAGTTGAACACACTGCCTCTAACAATCCTGGTCGTAGTGACTCAGAATTTAAAAGAAAGGACTTATTTTCTATTCCATACTGGAGCTTTGGTTGTTTACAAGCCACATGGATAACTGTGGGTGCAGTTTTGTTTTATTTTTAAAAGTTTTTTGTTTTAGTTTTTGTTCCCACATGAGACGGGTGGGGTTTGCAAGTGCGCTTCTGCCATATGGACAATGAGTGGTGTTGGGGTCTTTTTTTGTTTTTTTATTTTTTTTTGCTTGAGGACGAGTGGCAGGAATCTGAACAGCATGGACAAACTCCTCTAAGTCGGCCTTGTTTATATATATATACATATATAAAAAAAGAAATCTCGAGGATGGACTTTGTTTTCTGGATTGCAGGGCTGAAAGAGCCTTGAGGGAACTGAGAGGCCAAAAAATAAATGAATAAAAAAAGAGGAGGACGCCTGATTTGTGCGCTCGTCTTCCCCTCAACCCTCCCACGCACTCGCACCCTGCCCTCACCGACTCACCTATGCACTTTTGTTCATTCAAGCTGTGAGGTACAATTCTGGGGATGGGAGCACAATTTACAACAGGAGGATTGCTACGACTTTTGACTCAAGAAAAGAAAAGAGAAAAGTCGCCGGAAAAGATATTCCCAAACTAAAAACGAGAGACTTCGAGAAGCCCCGTCTTCTCCCACCTCCTGTATATAAGCATATTTTTGTATTACCTTTCAAAGTAGAACGAGAAAAAAAAAATTGCAAATGGATGAAGGAAAAAATTCATGAGACGTTGGACTGAATGTTCCTCATGGAAAAGAAACCAATAGTTTTAAGCGGACTCGCTGCGAGTTTCCCTTTATATGCCACTAACCTTGAAATAATTGGGGGATGGAAGGGAAACGAGCGCGGACTGAGGCGTTGGATATGCCTACTGGTGGTTGCTTGTCAAAGCGGAGATTGGAGACGGACGCCGTTCTAAAGAGCCGTCGCCAAGGACGCTTCCACTTGGTTTTCCCAACCTGACGACTGCCTTCAGAGCGGTGGAGCTCCTGCAGGAGGAGAGCTGCGTGGTAAGTTCTTTTAAAATAGCTCACTTGGACATTTGACACTTCATCAAGAAGCCAGTATTGGATCTGTTGTTTTCAATTCAGTGTCTACAAACAGACGCAACAAGTTTTACCCAAAATCTTTAACTTTTTTTTTTTTTACTTATATCATGTAGAGTTCAACTTACAAATTGTTTGCTTTTGGCTCCTCTTCTGGTTTTTATTGTTCTTGGCCACATCCTGTCGCCCTTTAAAGACGTCTTTTATTGTTACGTATGATATTCAGTTGTACACCTCGGTTCACCCAAAATATCTGAATTCGAATAGTGGATCAATTTACTTCAATAAAGACAAATTGGAATAAAATATTTTTCTTTACGCCAAAATAAAGCCTGTCTAAGATAAAGCAAACACTTTGGCATAACTTTTGACGCCAGTTTGACTTTGAATGCACGTGTCATGTCTCTGGTTTGTTCCTGTATTTATCATCTGAGAAAATGCTGTTGTTTTACATACTGAACAGGAAATAATTATTCATGCTTTTTTCATCAACCAGTTCACTGTATGTAAAACCTCCTTAGAACAGTTGCAAGTTGTTAAAAATGCTGCTCCCAGGTGTCAAAATCCTCCAAGTTTTTACATGCGAGTCCAGTCTTGGTGAAACTACAGTAGGTCTGGTTTATTTTAGAGTGGAAGTTAAGATGTTCCTAAACATCCAAGCCAGTTTCCTTTCTTTAGAGGGTGACAGTTTAGTTGTTCTCCCAAACTTTGCCAATTGGTGAAATGTCTGGCTAACATGAAAAATTAAAAAAATGCCTTAGAGACATGCCAAGTGTTCTCAGACTTTCACTGAGACTTTTCAGTTGTTCCGAGTATTTGTCCAATAAGAAATGTGCCGCAGTCTAAAGTCAGTGGAGAAAAATTCATCCTCCACCCTTCTAAAGTAAGAACTGAGAAGCACGGTCAACCTTGTTCTAAATTGTGACCTTAAGTTGTTTTCTCTCTTTCTGTGTGTCCTCTTCTCAGGCGATTGGCTTTGCTTTATTTGCTGCCCTCTGTGACGAGGATTTAATCTGCGGCCGACCCATGAATCAGCTCGCCTGAACCTGCTCTTTCGAACTTTTACCCCAAGACACTTGTCTCGTCCTCGGACTGGGCAGGCCATCGGCATTATCAGTCGGACAGTTCATCACCCATTGCGTTTGGCTCGGGGTTTGATCAGACGCTCTCTGACGAGGATTAGGGCAACAACAAAAAAAAGTGGGGGACGATGGTCTCAACCTGAGACTTTGGAGAAGTGGTTCTTCGAATAACCGGCCCCATCCTGTCTAAGAGGTCTCGGACAAGAAAACGCAGAAAGATGGCGGCTGTTTGAAATCCCTGCCGCCGTGGAACTGGATAGACTTGTACAAAACAACAACAAAAAAAGACTCTAAAACACGACTAAACACACAAACACGTCGCAGAAAATTCTCAAGTCCAAAGGAGCGGCAAACATACACTACATGCACATTTCCAGCGGAAGTTACACATAATAGGGATCCATAAATATCAACTCACAGAGACACAAACACATCAGCGCTCATCAATTCAAGTGGTGTGCTTTGTAAATAATGTAAAAGTTGGTTTGGATGACTTTTTTTTTTTTGTTTCTCATTGTGAGGTTTTGCTTTATTTCTTTGTTCAACATGCCTTAAATTGTATAGCCGAGTCTTGGATGACTAACTGAAAATGTTCTCGATGATAAAACTTAGTTGGAAACCATCTTGTTAACTGTATTCAGGTTGAACAAAGTTTTCAACAGCGCTTTTGTTCTGTTGGCTAACAGAATTGTTGTGTATAGACCTCCTTACATATACATCCAACCACCTTTAAAAGTTACTAGCTAACTACAGAGTAGAGCGACAAGTCTTTAATATGTTTTTTTTTTTCTAAATCTAACTTTGCTGGTGGTTGGACTTTTGTTGCTCTTTTGTTTTCATGAAAACGCAGAGTGAATTTGTTCGGAGTTAGTTTGTTGTTTTCTGAAGGTCTGTACTCTGGGGAGCTGAGCTGACCGGGTTGCGTTTCAATAACCGACCCCTCGCTGTGCGGCATCAGTATGCAGTTTGGGTAAATTTAGTCATCCTTAAATTTCAGATACGAGTTAGTGCATTTGGACTCTTTTTACACTCCAGGAGAATTGTACAATTTTAGAAAAAAAACAAACTTGTGCAGATGTGAGAGAATCTCAGACTTATTTACTCTAAAAGGAAGCTTTATAATTGGAGATCCGTTGATCAAGGTTTTCATGACCAGTTCAGATATCTGTATTTTTAAGATCTATACTTCTGATTCTGTCGTCTTCTATTTTTTGTTTAATAACTTTTAAAGTAAAGAAAGAAAAAAAAAACAACATTCACAGCAGATTGCTTTATTGAGGTAATAATTTTGAACGGATGTGACAGAATTGCAAGATAGCCATTTATGCGTCAAAGCCAGTGGCAGTTCCCACATTTAACGAAACACGAAACCCGGATCAATACTATTTTGGAAGCAAAACTCTGTAACACTTTTCATAACTTTTCAATAAGATCTAAAGTATTTATCGGTTTAATACCAGTCTTAGGCTTTTTTTTTTCATCCCAATCGCTGCCTGTAAGAATTTTAGATTTTAAACTAGTGATCAAATGTCTGATTGTTTAAAAAAATCAATATATATATAGCTCAGCTGTAGATCAGAGACCAACTGTAGCGAGTTACTTTTTTTTTTTTTTAACAGTGGAAAACTCCAGGGGTCGCTGTTCCTCATTGACTGAACATGCAATTAAGCTATAAAAATTTCCTTACAATGCAACATTGCAGCTTTTTTTTTTTTTTTTTTTTTGCGCGCTGATGTTACCTCCCAATCCTCTCTTGGACAAATCGCCCTGGGTGGAGAGCGGTAAAGAAATACCACTGATCAAAACATGAGTTTCGAACATTTCTCTGATTTTCATTAAACTGTCGAAGTACGTGTTAATTGATGTCTAAAATGGTGGGAGTTCTTATTTTTGCTGCATTTAATGTGCAGGAATGGAAAGTATTGCTGATCTGTCAGTCAGAGCCGCTCAAAGAAAAAACTGTCCCGATTCTTTAGATGATTGATTTGTGCCTCTTTGTTTCTATTTGAAGGTGAAGCCTCTTCGGTCCGGGGTGGTCAACTCTGGCGCTCGAGATCTACCATCCTGCAACTTTTAGAAGCTTTCCTTCTCCAACACGCCTGAATTTTCTCATAAACATGTCATTTAGCTCGGTAGAGGCCTGGTCAGAAGCTATTTGTGTTGAAAAAATATTCATCTAAACGTTGCAGGATGATCGCTTTCAAGGACTGGACTTGGCCACCCTTGAACTAAAAAGATTTGAAGCATTGAGTGTTTTTAATCAGTTTATTTTTGTACCTTTTCTAACTACAGAATGTCATTTTTAATCCAAGCAGCTGATGATTGTCGCCAATTTGTGTTTAATTATCTTCCTCAGCTATCATTGAGAAGTTGCAGAATACTCCATTAGGCTAGAATTGTTAAATTGCGACCAAATGTTTGAATTTAACAAGATATGCATTTGCAAAGAAAATAATTATAAAAATCTACTTTAAGCAACTTTAGCATGTTTTTAAGATGACATTTGGTAGTTTTAGTGCACTGAAAAGGCTTTTAATATTATATAAACTTCAGAAATGTTGTCCAAAAAGTAAAGGAAGAAGGATGATGGGTTGCACACTCATTAAATTCATGTGATTCTGTTGCAGCGAATTTAAATCAGATTGTGATTTCACAGTAATTGCATCCCAGTCAGCTCAGCTCCCCTTTGGTTTGAGTCTTTTGAATGTTAAAATAACAGCAAACTGTACATTTAATGAAACCGTTTCGGAAAAAGAACAAGTGAAAAAATGTGTAAATAGTTTGGCTCCTGTTTGAAGAACAAAATAAATACTAAATAAATGGCATTTAGCGGTTCCTCCTGTGTTTTTTCTTTTACAAACTCATCAGAAAATAATATATAGTTGCAGTTAATTTTGTTCAGTAATTTAATTTAAAATTTATACATTTGTTACAGTGCTACATTTCAACATTCATTTCTGTGAAATTTGATGACTATGGTTACTGCATACTAACAAAATCATAAAATGTATTATTTATTTGAGAAAAAAAGACTTTGTACCACTGAAGAACAGTAAATTCTTTTTTTTCCTTTTCTTAGTCCAGGTAAGACACAATTACAGTTACTTTTTGTTTAGAATGGACTTTACTTCACATCCTTTGAAAGTGTCAATCCGTGATGTTTATTTTTCCTTCCACTAAGTTTTCCAAGATGTGATTTGATGCTGGGCTACTGTCAGATCAGCAGTCTCTTAGTAGCTTAATGTTAGGTTTCCATTTCATGACAAGTAACTGAAATCCAGCTAAATACATAAAATAACTAATAC
>CAEFZY010007365.1:0-54107 GCA_903066815.1 Brachyrhaphis roseni | reverse complement strand
CGATCTTTGCAACGGAAATCAGCTTGAAAGAGAAAATTGTTTTTCTAAATTTATGGTTATAACTCCAGTAAATTAAAACAGTACAATTATATTTTAACCACTCACTGCTTGGACATCTTCTCACACATTTTTCATCAAACCCATCAGGGCAGTCTTTCCTTCGATCACAGATCTGTGTGGCCTTGAGGCAAATGGAGGTGCCTGGACACAGAACTGAAGGGCTGGTGCACGGTGGAGTGGTGGTAGGCTGACTAAAACGTTTGAGTGGTTTGGGAGACTCATTCATGTAGTCATTATCCACAGAACGTTGGGCATCAGTCTCTGTAGCATCTTAAAGTGATGAGCAGTTAAGACATGTAAAGTTATTACCTTGAATCTCATTCTTTAGAGTGTAAAATGAGCCTCTAGATAAACTCACCACATCCTTCTTCATCTGATCCATCCTGGCAGTCTGCCTCACCATCACAAACATGGCTCAAAAGGACACATTTCATCCTATCCCGACAAAGTTTGGAACCAAAGCGACATTTTGGGACTTTTGATGGCGTTTTAGGAGCCGTCTCGCCATTGTGACAGTTCACCTCATCTGAGCCATCGTTGCACTGAGAACGCCCGTCACATACTTTGGTTTTAGGTATGCATCTTTGACGGTCATTGCAACGGAAGTCAGCTGTGGTGAGGATAGAAAAAATATATATATATATGTTCGGCAGCCACAGGGCTGCCGTTTGATCACAAGATACCTTCATGCTAATCAAAGACCATCAGGTCCCCAGCACCACAGCTTCCAGGACCACAAGTGCCTACAAATCTATTCCTGCTGGTTGAAGCAACACCAAGCACCAATGATGTTCAGGCCACAGTTACCATATTTCCAATGTCTTACATGACAGATGAGTTGAGCTGTGAGTTAATCTTCAGTGAGAGACAAAGCTGTAGATCTGATGGCACTATTTTAAAAACTGAGTTGAGTGACTTCCCCCAATTTAAAGCTGGAGAAAATTAAGACAACTGTCAGTCATACCCCTCCAGGCGTTACCGTCATTGCCCAAAAAGAGCACAATGATGCTGCAATGCAATTCTGTAATGAGTCCCTCATTAGAGAATTAATGAGGGCAGAAGCATTTAAAATATTCTCTGCTGCAAATTCAAGCTACATGTAGGGGCTTGTGAGCATGCTCAAATCTGCCCAATACCCCTTTCCCTGAGCAAATGTAGTGCAAGAGTACATCTCCTTTAGTACAGCACAAAAAGTCAAGCTTTTCATAGAAGAATCCACCTATAGCAAGCTGAAATCAGAGCCTGTCACATCACTTTTTGTACCTTCTATCTGGTACAAATAAAAGGTATTGGCAAGTCCACCACCATCACCTTGTTTCCATAGAGATTTTTCCAGGTGGAAAGGGCTTCTTGTTGCCATTTTAGGTCAACCCTAACCAAGCATCATGAACAAAACTAAGATTAAATTTTTTGTGCATCTCTTACAATTTTATAGATAACCTGAAGTTCATTTTGGCCAGCTCTACTTACTGTCAGAGGGACATCGATTGATACATTTCTCATCAAAGCCATCAGGACAGTCTCTCGTTCCATCACACATCAGTGTTGGTTTGATGCATATAGAAGAACCTGGACACAGAACTGATGGACTGGTGCAGGGAGGATTAGTTGTAATCAGAGCTACTTCAGTGGGTGTGGGAGACTGATTCAAGCTCCCATTGTCTAGAGAAAATGAAAAAATACTTTCTGTAAAGTCTTAAAAGGACTGTTGAAGTTGGAATATTTATCCAAAATTAATTGAGGAAATAGTAAAGTAAACGACAACTAGTTGATAAATACCACATCCTTCTTCATCTGATCCATCGTGACAATCTGCATCCCCATCACAAATGTGACTCAGAAGGACACATGATGTACCATCGTCACACAGTTTGGACCCAAAACGACATTTCAAGACTTTAGTACGAGCAGCAGGGGGCGCTGCACCTTGACAGTTAACCTCATCTGAGCCATCATTGCACTGAGAGCGACCATCACACACTTGGTTCCGTGGAACGCAACTTCGACGGTCTTTGCAGTGGAAATCTGCAATGGAGTTAAATATGAAAATTCACAAGATGCAGTATTACATTTGCATGCAATATCTTTAGTCAATGCCTCCAATTGTATTAAAGCAGGAGTTGAGCAACAATGAATAAGCCCTTAATCACTTACAGTTAGATGGACATCTTTCCACACATTTCTCATCATATCCATCTGGACAGTCCCATGTTCCATCACACATCTGTGTTGTTTTGACACATACAGAAGAACCTGGACAGAGAACTGATGGACTGGTGCAGGGAGGTTGAGTTACTTCTTTAGTGGGTGTTGGAGACAGAGTCATGCTCTCGTCTAGAAAGTAAGAAATGCCCTGTGTAAAGTCTATATTTATCCCAAATCAAATTGATAATATAATAGAGTGTAAGTTAACTAATGGTAAATACCACATTCTTCTTCATCTGATCCATCCTGACAGTCTGGCTCTCCATCACAAATGTGACTTAGGAAGACGCATGATGTCCCGTCTTGGCACAGTTTGGACCCAAACCGGCATGTCAAGATTTTAGTAGGAGATGCCTGCTGCGCTACACTTTCACAGCTAACCTCATCTGAACCATCATTACAATGAGAGCGACCATCACACACTTGGGTCTTTGGGATACAGTGCCGGCGGTCTCTACAGAGAAAGTCCCCTATAGAAGAAAAATGAAAAAGGTACAAGTTAGTTTTCAGTTCACTGATGTATTTTACATTTTAAATGTACCAAGTTATATCTTAGTTAATTGTTAAATAGCAAATATGTGCTTAAAGATTTTAATTGTTTTAAGAACTGCATCTTCAAACTCCACTTACTTTGAGAAGGACAACTTTCTATGCACTTCTCATCAGATCCATCAGGACAGTCCTCCTTTCCATCACACACTTGTGTGTGTTGGATGCATATGGCTGAACCTGGACACAGAACTGAAGGACTGGTGCATGGAGGCTTAGTGGGAGGTAGTGTTACTTTTTTAGTCAGCTCAGGAGAGTTACTTAAGAGGTCATTTCCCATAGAATTGCCAGGAGCATTCTCTGAATCTTCAAGGTAAAAATCAGACAAGATATACTTTTAAAGAATGAAAGCATTTGTGATCCATTAAAACTTCTAGATGCATACCACAGTCTTCTTCATCTGATCCATCCTGACAGTCCTTTTCGCCATCACAGATGTGACTCAGCAGAACACACGCCGTCCTGTCATTACAAAGTCTGGAGCCAAAGCGACATTTCAACACTTCTTTTGGAGCTGCTTGAACCACTGCACTCAAACAGTTCACCTCATCCGAGCCATCAGTGCACTGAGAACGCCCGTCACAGACTTGGCTCTTTGGGATGCAGCGCAGACGGTCTTTGCAACGAAAGTCAGCTGCAAAAGATAAAATGGCATCAACTTGATTACCCTTATACTTCTAGTTAAATCTCCAACCAGATCTTAGAATCTTTGCATCTCCTCATTTTCAAATAATTGAACTGTACTCAGATTTTCAAAGTGAGGGATTGTTCTCCAACCTAACCCTGCTTCAACTTTCTCCACAACCATTTCTCTGAATTGTCTGCATCTTCATAGAGGCAATTTGTTCTTCAATAAACCTCTGATGTTCAAGTAGCTATACGTTTACAGATTAAATTACACATGTGTAATTTAAGAGGCCATGTACTCATTAACTGACTCCTGAGCAGTTGTACACAATTTCACTTAGAGTAAAGAGGTTGAACACCACTAATGTTTAAGTTGTGGGAAAAGGGAAAAAAAAAGAAAAATAATAATCTTACTTCATAATTAAGTTTCTGGTATAATGCAACAAAAGGTTATGGCATGAAAAATGTGATTTGTACAAAAGAAAAACCTCTTACCATCAGAGGTACATCTCTTGACACATTTTTCATCAGACCCATCAGGACAGTCCCTCTTTCCATCACACATCTGTGTGTGTTTGATGCATATTGTTGAACCTGGACACAGAACTGAAGGACTGGTGCATGGAGACATGGTGGGAGGCTGAGTTACTTCTTTAGTGGGTGTAGGAGATCTAATAAGTGGCTCATTTTCAACAGCCCCACTCTGCGCACCGTCTAGATTTAAAAAACAAACCAAAAAAATAAAAAAATAAGTCTGAATCTCACATTGGCATTGCAGAAGTAGTTTCTGGATAAATACCACATCTGTCTTCATCTGATCCATCCCAACAGTCTCTCTCTCCATCACAAATGTGGCTGAGAAGGACACATCTCAGACCATCCTGACAGAGTTTGGAACCAAAGTGGCATTTTAGGATTTTATTTGGAGCTGCAGGAGGGGCTTCACTTGGACAGTTGAGCTCATCTGAGCCATCATGACACTGAGAACGACCATCGCACACTTGGCTCAATGGGATGCAACTTCGACGGTCTTTGCAGTGGAAATCAGCTATTGAGGACAAGAAGAAATTTGCATGAGTTTCAATACACTTTTGATATGAAATATCTTTTGTAAAAATATGAATTTTGGAGCAGTAAAGTGTTTAAGACTTCACTTACACACAGAGGAGCACCTTTTCACACATTTCTCATCAGATCCGTCAGGACAGTCTCTCTGCCCATCACACATCTGTGTTGGTTTGATGCATATATAAGAACCTGGACACAGAACTGAAGGACTGGTGCATGGAGGTGTGGTGGGAGTAATTGTTGCAATTCCTGGCTTGTCTAGAAATTATACAAAGAACAAATAATTGTTGCAATTAATTTAATCCACAGTTAAGAAATCCGTTTCAACCCCAAATTTGTCAGAATCTCTTACTGAAAAATCTACTTGAAGCAGAAACAAGTTCATTTTATTTCTATTTTAGAAATAAAGTGAACTTCAATGATTTGGAAACCTCAACAAAACAAGGTAAGAAGAAGATAACAGGAGTTTTAAAAAAAAAAAAAAAAAAAAAAAAAGCTGTTCACCTTGAACTTTGCATGTTAACTTGAATAAAGAGAGGTTGGGAGGAGGAATTTAATTCACCGTTTGAGCCATCAAATACCAATGGCAGATCAACTAGAAAAAAAATGTGCCTACTTTGTGGGACAGAATCAGTTCATTTATCGGCAACTGGCTCATTCTAAGTGTTACAAATATTCCTACCTCTCAGCTCATCTGATTGGAAAATGTCAGTGGTTCATTTTATGGTATGTCTTGGTTTCTCACTTTGTATTCAGAATTGAGTGGTACTGGACACATCCGAATGTTTGCTAGACACAAATGCAACACATTTTCTTCCATTAAAAAGAATGCCGGCTATTTGGCACAATAAATAATGGCCAATATCAAAATGTCCAACATTTTTAGATGAAAGCAGTTCTTGTTTGTTTTGAAAAGACTTCAAACATGAAAAATCACAGGTGGATTAAAGCTTTAGGTTTCCAGTGTTTAGGATAAATATTTACCACAACCATCTTCATCTGATCCATCTCGACAGTCCCTCTCGCCATCACAGATGTGGCTCATGAGAACACATGACAGGCCATCTCTGCAACGTTTGGACCCAAAGCGACATTTTAACTCATTATGAGGTACACCTTGAGCTACATTTGGACAGTCCACTTCATCTGAGCCATCAAGGCAGTGAATTTGGCCATCACAGACTGAACTCTCTGGCACACAGCTCCGATGATTCTTGCAGAGAAAATCACCTACAAAACATACATTTAGTGTGCACTGTAAACTGTAATCAAAAGAAGAGGCAAGATATTTGGGGCTTACTTCTTAAAAGGCATCTCTTCACACAGTTTTGTTCATCAAAGCCATCTGGACAGTCTTTAATGCCATCACAAAACTGGTTCTGAGAAATGCAAATGTATGCCTTAAAGGAAGGGCAGAGGACAGAAGGGCTGAGGCAGGCTGGTAAAGTGAGGGCAGGAGGTTTGGTAACAGGAAGCTTTTTGTTTGGCTTCGTAGAACTTGTGAGTTCTTGAGTTGTATCTTAAAACAAAGCAGAAACAATTCGTTAAGAGCTTTAAATTCTGTTACTTGTTTTTCAACAAAACCCCCTAAAATTTGCTCAACTTACCACATCCCAGTTCGTCAGATCCATCCTTACAGTCTGCCTCTCCGTCGCAGACATGATTGTACAGAACACACTCTGTGCCATCTTGACACAGCACTGAGCCGCTGCGACACTTCAAGACATTTGTCCGTGACAAAGGAGCTGCAACCGTTGGACAGTCAACTTCATCGGAGCCATCGTGACAGTGTGCACGGCCATCACACAGAAGGATTCTGGGAATACAGTTTCTTCTATCCATGCACATAAAATCTTCTGAAGTTAGAAGTAAACAAAATGTTTGGTTACTTTGTGAAGACACGTTTCTGTGATTAAAACTTGAATTGGCTATGAAAATGTATCAAATATAGATCTACCTTGAGGACAGGCGCTGACACAAAGCTCCTCATCGTCTCCATCAGGGCAGTCCCTTTTGCCATCGCAGAGCAGATTTTGTGGAAGGCAGATGGATGACTGATGGCACAACCAAGATGGCACATTGCAGACTTGGATACCAGGCACTAAGGAAAAAATAAGTAATTTTGAGAATACTTCTTATAAGTGGGCTCAAGTTAAAATTTTATTAAAGCAAAAGCTTGGGAACAGAACCTGACCTGTTTGAATATCCCCAAGTGCAGTGATAATACTCAACACTGGACCTTTCACAGAAACTGATTGAATTTCGCTCCCGTCCCGCCGATCCCACACAGTTATGACTTTGTTGGAGATTGACAAAAGGAAAGGCTCAAAAGCAGCCACTACTGAGCCTGAGATGTTCCACCTTCTTCCTGCTTGGTGGCTTTTCTCCTTCATCAAACTCAGTGTTGTCAGACCTGGAAAAGATGCACATAAAACCTTAACAGATCACACCTACAAAACATTTTCTATGCCTCAAGACAAATTCATTCAGTAGTTGAACATCTAATGCTCCAATAAAAATTGAGTGGTTTTAATTACTAGAGCTAAAAACAGCAGCACAACTCATTTGTGCCCTAGAATCCAACATTGCAATTAATTCCCCAAGTCATGTTAACCTTGTGAGAGCTTCTTTATACACAGAAATGGCTAAGATGTAAAATTCTACCTTTTTGAAAGAAAATTCTTTAAATGCTGGCATTTCCATGAACAAGTCACTGCAGTGATTAAAAGTAAATTTACTTTTTTCATCTTGCTTTATAATCCAAGCAGAATCTGTAGGGAGAACTTTGTCCTTTGAGTCTAAAACTTGCTAAATACTGCAACATATAAGCAAATTAGGACATTTAAGAAATTTGTCCCACCTCCTCTTTTAGAATTCCATAGGAGACTGCTGGCTCTGAGGTCAAAGGCGATGTTCCCTTTGGCTCCTCCGGCTATCTGCAGCAGCTCCTTAGCTTTTTCTCCCATCATGCCCATGCCAAAGATCCTATCCTCCTCCAACCAGAACATTCCACCTCTCAGCCAGTCCAGGTAAAAGCTGCTTATCCCCTTTGTGGTATGGTACAACTGCTGTGCATAATTACTACTGGCTGCACTGGTGCCAATGATGTTCTGGTCACACGACACCCAGAAAAGGTTACCACTCCTCTGGTCCACAGACAGCAGACAAACTAAAAGTGAAATGCAATTTGTCTCAGTCAAATTGTATGACAGCAATATACATTTATTAGGCTACAATTTGGCTTCTTGCAAATACCTGGCAAAGGTGTTGAAATGAATTCAGTCTTGTCCAGAGTTAGCTTGGTGCGTTGAACATGGCCAGTTTGGTTGGCCCAGTACAACCAGTCTCTGGACCAGTCGAGATCAAAAGACAGGATTCCTTCTTTTGAAGAAAACAGTTCTGTTTCAGAGGAGTCTTTGCCTTTAAACTCCAACAAGCTGATTGTTGATACGGTGCCATATAAAAACCGAGGATCTGTAAAATAAAGTACAGAAATTCTTCTGAAAACGTAGCCCCTAATGAGTGTGATAGCACAAGCTTTAAATTATGCTCAAAATATGATTCACTTTGTACATTATACAAACTAAAGTTACTATAAACTTACATTTACATGTCCCATCAGGTAGCAGTACTTTAAAATATGGACAAGCACAGGTGAATCCAGCAGGGTTGTTTTTAGTCAGTTGACAGAGGAGACAAGGAGTCTTGGCACAAGGAGAAGAGCCTAAATTTTTCAAGACAGTTGGAGGAGAGAAAAAACAAACAAAAAAACCATTTTGGTATATTACAAAACAATTTGGTATTAGAAGTTGGCATTTTCCCCTAATCAGCATCAACCTGATTAGGGTTGATACTGGATTTAAGACCAATGTTAAATCCACAAGTTACCTTTTGGTTGTTGGAGCTCATGGAAGACTGACAGCAGAGGCAAGTCAGTTTTCCTGATAAACTTCTTTGGATGTGACCGGTCTTGGGGAGCCTGCCAAAGTCCCTTTTGATCAACCCAGAAGAACATGCTTTCAAAGACAGCGAGGCTGCGAGCTGGTCTCTTGTTAAAGAGTCCTGTGAAAGAGTATCGGCCAGTCCCATCTGCCTTCACTGTCTCTACAGACTGAAAAAGACAAATACTTAGGTTGTCAGTTGCTGTATTTTTGCAAATTTCTTTGGTCTTTAATAGAAACATATTCAAAATGTTGATATTTTGGTCCAAGTCTAGGAAATAATGAGAAAACAAGGCAAAGAAAGTGTAATGGTAGTTTAGACCACTTGCAAGCATTTCCAGGGTCTACAGAATTGAAGGTTTTAAGCTGCCTTGTTTTTTGAAAAAGGAATCACTTAGGATCCAATTCCTTTTTCCAAGTGTTCTTAAATTGGAAATGCAACAAAATACACAGAAAAGTATTGACCAACACTACAAAATAAACATTTAGCAATAGCTGGAGAGTTGTCTCAAGACTTGAGAAAACTTTCACAACATACACTTTATATTGAATTAAAATATGAACATTGTAAATAAAGCAAGACACTGAAAATGAAACACTGTTTTTAGATAGTATAGCAGTGTTATTGCGCTATGTCACATTTACCTAAAGATTGGTTCAGTAGGAAATCTGGGTGAAAAGCACAAGGACATTCAAATAGCCAGTTTAGGGTTTTTGGATAGGCTTTCCAAAGCAACCTCAAAATGGGACGAAAATAATCCTAAACATGCCTCAAATGATGACCATCCTATACAGTTTCTTTTCAGAACTTACCCTCTTTGAGTCACTGATCCAGTAGAGTCGTCTAGCAGCTACATCAGCTGTGAGGCTGTGGGCAAACTGGGCAGTAAGAACCACGAGAGTGCTTCTGTCTGATCCATCCATCCAGGACCTCTCTAAAGTCACTCTGTCACCCAGACCTTCATTGATCCAGAACATAAACCTAACAAGGATATAAAAAATAAATAAATAAGTTTGAATATTCTAATAATTGACAATGAGCATTTAAACAGGTAGTTGTACTCGCCTCTCAATGGGTAGAAGCACCAATTCTGATGGACTGACATTTTTGCTCAGCAGAGCTGTAAAGCTTTTATCGTCCGTTGACTGCATGTAGATTGACTCAGTCTTCTTATTGGTCCAGAACAGGTATCCATTTAGCCAATCACAGGCTAAACCTTTGATTCCAGGTGGTCCTGTTTTATTACAAACATGCATTTCCTTTTACGTGGCAACTTCATCAGGAATCCAACAGTGACCATGGTGGTAACACACACAACTTAAAATAAGCATGCACCCACCAGTAAATGTTGTCCAGGTGTTCTGGCCATTAGTTTTGTAAATGCTGCCACTACCATCAGCCCAGTAGTACCATCCCCTAGTAATGTCGTATGTTGATGCCACTGGATCAGACACTGGAGAACTGATGGTTGTGAACTGTTTGGATTTTACATTCAGAAGTCCTATACTGTTCCTCTGCATCATTAGCAGTTGGGCAGCATTGCCTGATGGATTCAAAAACAGCACAAGTTGTACAAAGAGTGTGTGCTTTGATAGGATACGTTAGTGCTTTTTCTGGGATTCCAATTAATTTTTCCACAAAAGTATTTAAATCCAACATATTTTTGTCCAAAATAAATACACACATTTAGAGAAACATTTCCAGTTTGGGAGGACAAAAAAAAAAACTTTACCTAGAGCTTGACATGTACTGTCTCCGTTGAGTTTAAACCCGTCTCTGCAGTGGCAATAGTAAGATCCAATGGTGTTTGTGCAGTGATGTGCACATTGAGGAACAGATGAAGCACACTCATCCAAGTCTAACAATGAAAATGGATTTGAGATTCAAATGCAAAAAAGGTTGAAATTGGTTGTGATAGACCATAGAACACCAAAAGCATTATGGATAAATCAACTAGTGACAGATATTTTAATGTTAAAAAGGAAGGGTCAGTCATGACATGCAGAGTACAATGACCCACTCACCTTCACAGACAGCACCATTAGAGGAGAGCTTGTGTCCAACAGGACAAATGCATTGAACTCCCCAGGATTCATCTGTGCATGTATGGCTGCAGCCGCCATTGTACATAGAGCAGGTACGACCTAAAGCGGATGAAACGCAACAGTGGTTGCAAAGTAAAGACAGTCGTGTTTACAGAACTTGAGTTCATGTAGTCAGGCTTACCACAGGTTATGGGCTCATCACTGCCATCAGAACAGTGAACCTGTCCATCACACCTTTGCTCAGCTGACAGACACTTTCCCTCAGGACACTGAAGGCCATTCTCACTACATTTACCTGGAAAAAGACAAACAATAAAAACCCTGTTTGTACAACCCAACCAAGAAAAACTCCTGAAAACCTCCATCACTGCAAGTCAGAAAACACATTTTTAATAGATGCTTAAAGAGTTTAATATTTCACTTTCCAACTACCCCAGAAAATCCTGATCTCTTCATCAAATTATGGTACTTTCTGCATCCAATTCCTTTGTGGAATTACAATATTTCTAATATTCATTTCCAATCTGAAAGTTCTCAAACATAGCCAATGAAAACCATTTGGCACATATTTTTTCCAGAGAGCAAGTTTTCTTAGGAAAACTAATTTAAGTTAATCTTATGACAATCTATAGATCCACACAAACCATTCAGCCCTCTGTGTCTCTCACCACAGTCTTCTTCATCAGAGTTGTCCATGCAGTCGTTTTGTCCATTGCAGTGCAGTTCTTTGGGGATACAGATGTGGTTTCCACACATCCACTCAGAATCCAGGCAGCCTTCTGTGGCTGGACAGTTCTCCTCATCAGAACCAGTGGGGCACTGCTTCTGTCCATCACAGTGGGCTGACATATCTACGCAGCCAACAGAGTCCATGCATGGAAACTGACCAGCTGGACAATCCAAGTCTGTGGAGGCTGATTGCAACAAGAAAAAGTTACAGCAGAGGTCTTGTAAAATCTGACAGTTCTTTGTCAATCTCGTTTTAAGAGTTTTTGACATACCATTACAGTCCATTTCATCTGATCCATCCAGACAGTCTCCTTCTCCATCACATCTCCACACAGCAGTAATACAGGTTCCATCATCACACTGCCACTGACCCTCAGAGCAAGCCAATAGTTGACCTAGAGACAAAGAGAAGGTTAGAGTGCAAATTAGAAAAGTTGTACTCCTAGCCTTTCAGTACAGATTATGTTAACACCTAAATTAAATGATAGAAAGCACAGTGCAATTTAATCTCATTTTGAAATAATTTTTCACACTTGCTTAAGTAAAAAAAAAGATAAATATGAAGAGTTTTTCCGCTTGGGCCTTTTTCAAAAGAGCAGGTTACAGAGTCACATAAAAAGTGAATAGCTCAGAATTGATACTTGGAAAATAATTAAAAAATAAAAATCACAAGTTGGAAAAAAAAAATGTTAACAGAAATGTTATGACTGTTCACAAAACTAGGGAAGCATATTAATTAAAAGTTGAGTGGAAGAAAAAAGATTGATTAAATAAAAGGGGCAGAAGCAACAGAGATAGTGGAGCCCACAAAGAAGAAAATGCTTTTCTTAAAGCCATTAATGCTCTTAAAGCAACTAGCGCTTTAAGAGCATTAGTTGCTTTAATTTTTCTATTAAATAGATTGAAAATATAAAGGTACTAAAATACCTTTTAGTATACTGATTTCTGCATTTAGAAACTTCAAATTAGTCTTACAATTCAAGTTTGAGAAAAAATAACTTTAGGTTTTCATTATCTGCCAGTCATATAGGAAAAAAAACCCTAGAAATGTTAAATAAATCACTGAGTAAAGTCATTAGAGAACTTATAATGTGGGCTAACGCGGAGCCAATGCCCATTTGACTTATTTCTCCTTTTATTACCCGTCTATCATAAACTCGTCGGCTTTTAGATTTTTAAACGGTGAATTAAAAGAAAAACCAATGCAGAGTAGACATCGAGGACCGTGCAGATGCCGAGAGCATTTTTGAGTTGTTTGTGTCGGAATAAGAACGTTAAATTAGAAAAAAAGATTACTTTTCGACTGAAATTGAACTTACCAGAGGAAAATCTTAGATTCGGCAGAAAAATGAAGCAAACGACCAAGCGCAGGTCCATGTCGACCCCGCGACTCATTCGAACAAACAACACCTGAGAGGGAGCTTTTAATCAGTTCTGTGCTGCAGCAGGTGCGTTTGTGATTGCCGCAGAGAAGATGACTTCCGGTCAAAATTACCTCGTAAAATTATAGAGAAGTCAAATGATGCAACTGAAACATGTGCCTGAAGCAAATACATATTTAAAAGCTTTAAATAAATAGAAAAATGTTTGAAAATATAAAGTTTGTATTTATTTGACGAACAAAAGCTGCGCACATACTGAGAGAAACAGTCTTTGCTATATCAACAATAATATCTAACGCTTACTTCTCAGAGGAAGGGAAACATTTTGGAAATATATCAGAGTAATAGTTGGGGGTTTTTTCCCCCCGAAGGTTGCTACAGAAACATTTAAGTTGCCCACCTTCTCCTTCAGGAATAACTTAAAATATATATATATTTTTTTCTTCGACGAGAACAAACTAGTAGCCAATTAGGCTTCGGGTTCTTTGTGCCGTTGATTTCTGAATGTATTGTGAAAGATAATTATTATGCTTTCTACATTTGTCTAAATTAAGGAATGTATAAATATTTTTAGACAGATCACAATTTATTATAAGTACAGATTTAATAGTCAACTTCAGTGTTATTGTGAGTTTATGCATCACCCCACAACTGTGAGTTTAGATCTTATAGCATGCAGTTAAATTTAAAGATTTTTCTTCTTTCTTATGTGAACATA
Source organism: Brachyrhaphis roseni (assembly GCA_903066815.1). Classification (NCBI taxonomy): domain Eukaryota; kingdom Metazoa; phylum Chordata; class Actinopteri; order Cyprinodontiformes; family Poeciliidae; genus Brachyrhaphis; species Brachyrhaphis roseni. Next base: position 40,782 of record CAEFZY010007365.1, on the reverse strand, counting down.
AAATTGATCTTTCTCATAAAATATGGCTCAAAATACATTTTTGCATGTTATTTATTGGTTTCCAAATGCTAGAAATGTTAGCTTGTATCATTTTGTCTCCACTTTTTCTTTTTTTTTTTTTGTAATGATTTGTAATGCTTTTAAATTACATGTTTTGTGTTCAAATCTGCTCAGAGGGACCAAATTCTATACCCCTAATTAATTTGGCATATCTTTTGTCTTAAAACAAACCTCACACGTTTGTGAAATGCAAAATAAATGATTTAATCAACATCACAGTTCTCTTTTTCTTTGATGTTTTTGTCCCAAGAGTTTCTTAAGCACAATGCTTCTTTAATACAAATACCACCTTTACTTTTTTTGATGGCTGCAATGAAAAAAATACAAGCTTAGCAGTCCTACTCTTTCTTAGAAGTTAAGTGAGATGTTTGCCTTATAAATGGGTGACAATTCGCAGGCCTTAATATTGCTGTCAAAGTGAAGCTTTCATGTGATGCAGGGTTGGAGGACAAAGATTTCCCTGTCAGGTGACTAAATACAAAAAAATAATAATAAAAAATGTTGTTTACAATGTCTGGTCTAATTTACGTCAAAAAAAGTCTGTAAGTCAGAAGATAAGCAGAACTTATTAAGCCAAAATATGAGGGATTTTAATTTAACCTCAGGCAACTGAAGCAAAAAATATTAGAACAACAAATGTATAGGGGAAAAGCAGGCTTTTATTGACGTTGTAAAATTTTCTTGTTGCAAAATCTTGAAACTCATTTTATATAATACTTATCAATCAAAGTTTTACTTTAAATAGTCTTGATTTCTCAGAAAAATAAAAAACAAACTATTGAATTTGACATTTGTACAACAACTTTTAAAATGGTGTTATTTAGAAAGTTTAGTGGGGCCCAAAGTCGGTCCTGGAGGGCCGGCATCCTGCACGTTTTATTTCTCTCCCTGGTTTAACGCACCTGGATCAAATGATGGCTCGTTAGAAGGCCTAAAAAGAACATTGACTTGCTGAAAAGGTGGTTACCACCACCAAGGAGAGAACTAAAACATGCAAGATGCCAGCCCTTGACTACCAACTTTGGGCACCCCTGGTTTAAACCATCTCTCCAACCTAATTTTCAAGTCACATACTCCCAACTCCAATGTTTCTTTGCTCGAGTTTCCAATAAAATGACAAAACAGAAATTTAAAGATTGAGGAGCGGCAAAAGCAAATGATGTGGAATAGCAGTGCTTGCCGACAACTAATGGTATCATCCAGGATATGTCACTGTGGAATATCATCTCTGCTGCTTGAATATCAAGCTGTTAGCATGTCATGTCTTCAGTCTGAGGCATCTTCAGATTCATTGCAAGCCTGCTTCATTGGAAGATTGCTAGCAGACAACTTTCAATTTCCTTTTCTGGTGAACAAATTATTGTTTGAATTCAAGTAATTTTTTTAAATTGTGTCTTTTTCACAGACTGATGTATTTTTTCTTTACAACTGTTAGTCATTTTATTGCACCGCTCAATAAAGAACATGCATTTTCTTCTAGAGGTGGTGTTATTAAAACAATTCCTATATTGTTAACTAATGTCCTTAAAGGAAGTAGGTTTACATCAATAATTAGAGTGGCTAAAGTGTAGACTTCAAAACAGGCAAGAAAATATTTAAAGAAAATGCAATAAAAATGTTCTTCTAATATGACTTTCCCTATAAAATCTGAGAATTAAAATAACATGTGTATGATTTCTTATGTTTTTGAGTCTTTCTCTGTTTGCAAGCTCTTCCACAACAGACTCCAAGCATGTCAAGGCCTTTGACACAGAAAGCGCTCCTCCACCTGATTAACTCAATCTCATTAATGAGATTACAGGCCGTAGAACTGCAGTGATTAAACGATATTTTTGTTAGAGCTTCCGATCAAGGGGGACAGAAAAGCAGTCACCAACTCCTTTTACAGTTTTCACACCTGATACACTACAAAGAGCATTTTGGTTTCGGTTCATAACGACCTGTCACATGAAGGTCTTTGGATCAGAGACATCCGCGCCTTGACGCGTCTCTTCAAAGGACTGCAGGATGAAAAGGCGGGATTATAAAGCTGTGCTGTAGCATCCCTCGGGGACCAGTCTGCATCTGCTCGTGAAAGTCTCTTCATCATAAATGGGAACTATGGCCGGTCTCACTGTGGAGTTCGCGTTTTTTCTTCTGGTGTTTTTGATTTTGAGTTTCTGTGCGCAGCCATTCCACGGGGTGCTTCCCGACGCGCTGTTCCGAGGGATGGCGGGTCGCTCCGTCGGCTCCAGACGCGCCGGAAACAGGCTTCCCGTGTATATGATGCAGCTCTATCGGACGATGAGGACCGAGGACCGGACCAGATCTTCGGCAGACATCAACAGCATCGAGAGGGAGGACATCCCCGTCCTCCACGAGTCCGACTCTGTGATCAGCCTAGTCGCTAAAAGTGAGTAGTACTCCTATTCAACATTATAGTGAAACATCTGTCTTATTGTCTTCAGTTAATAGGTAGAAAAGATGTTGCATTCTATTCCTTTTTTTAATTTGACCGAGTTTCAAATAATATGGAAAATATGGAGTCTTCTTTTGCATCTTTGTCTAAAATTCTAAAAAAATGTTTTCTCTAGGCTGCCATCAGATTGGTGAGAAATGGTCAGTTATCTTCGACTTGTCCTCCATGTATTCAAGTGATAACATCCACCTGGCTGAGCTCCACATCCGCCAGCCTGCCTTCACAAAGTCTTCCACTGCCTCCGTAGACATCTATCACTCCAACTGGGAACGATGCTCTGATACGGACTGCTCTGAGAGCAGGCTTCTTCTGGGACGCCTCAGAGCTCATCCAAGCTCAGTGGTCTCAACCTCAGCATGGAAAGTATTCAACATGACCAAAATGATCCGTCGCTGGCTTTATCAGGGACCCCCAGTTCAGAGAATGGAGGAGGATGTAGCTCAGGTGAAAGAGGATCATGAGCAGCAAAGAATCCAGCACCCAACGGCAGATAGGGTGATGATAGTGGTCTTCTCTAGGCAGAGCCCACGCAGCCAGCGAATGCCAACACTGATCCGCACAGCAGAACACTCCAAGTACATCAACCTGGACAGGGTGCCCACCGCCAGGATGAGGGGTCACAGGGAAAGGAGGCATGGACAGAAATGGCAGAGACAGAGAAACACTGCAAGGGAGGAGGAGCAAAGTGATCTCTGCAGGAAGGAGGACATGTGGATGGACTTTGAGAAGTTCAACTGGAGCGAGTGGATCATCTATCCCAAACGGTACAATGCTTATCGCTGTGAAGGGACATGTCCTACACCTGTAGATGAGACCTTCGCTCCAACTAACCATGCATACATGCAGGTAAGGCTAAAATGCTGCAGTATACATATCTAATGATACCAATACCTATTTGAGGAGATACGATCTAACAATTTTCTGTTTTTCCTTACAGAGCCTGTTGAAGCTACACCAACCAGACAAGGTACCAAGTCTGTCTTGTGTGCCCACACGCCTGGCACCACTTTCAATGCTGTACTACGAGAACGGGAAGATGGTGATGAGGCATCATGACAATATGGTCGTGGAGGAGTGTGGCTGCCACTGAGGACAAACAAAAAGTGGATAAAAAAACTACAGGCACTTTACATCTAATCTCAAACTTGGACAAAAGCAAGAGAAATGAAATCAGTAGGGAGGCAATAGCTAGACTCGAGATAGACTCTATTAACAGAACTATTAGATTTTACAAAAACATCAAGTTGTGTCTTTTACGCACAAGCTGTACTCATTTTATGTTCAGTGACTTATTTTTTTTTAATGCCAATGTTTGGGTTATACTGACCCATCTGTATGTTTGCTGTGTTTGATAATATAATAAATGAAGACAATTTTGAATGAGAACTGTTATGTGTTTTATTACAAAAAATGGTTTTAGAACACTTTGTATAGGACTGACCCTGTAACATCAGCTTTTTCCAACCAAAAATTCTGGATTAAGGTTAATTTTATGGCTAATGTGTTTTGTATTATTAATGTATTTTTTGTATTGCAAAATATGACTAGGTTATATAAAAAAGCCCTACCCTGAATTCATCAACTAGTCTCTCATATTGGTCAGTTTCAGCAGTGAGATGTTTCTTATTTCTCAGCCAGTCCTTGGTGGATATACTAGTATGTTTTGGGTTAATGATGTATTGCAGTGTCCAGTTTTGCTCCAGCTAATTTTTTTTAATGGTTTCACATTTTCTACAAGCACTTCCTGATACATAGTAAGAAAAAAAAAAAACATCGCAGAAAAGAAACAGTAGTTTAGTTTTGGTTAAAGAATGCATTAACAGTGACTTTTAATGATGTTCACAGTAAAAAAAAAAAAAGTTCAAAGTTCCGACATATACAGTTGTTACAATCTCATAGTTTGTAAAAACTATAAGCTTATTATGTAACATTTTTCAGCCAAAAAATATTTCATTATACCATTTTGGTTGAGGTTTCATTTTCCATTAAAAAATGCATGAAATGATTCTAAAATGTTCTTGAAAATTAAGAAACAAACAACTGATGAATGACAATAAAATAGAGTCATATATTAATAAGACCTATGCTGATAATTTATGTAACTTCACAATCACTTAGTGTTCAAACAATTGCAAGTAACGCAAATAAATTGACTTGAAATTGGCAAACACAACGGGATCTCAAAGTATGGAACTTTTGTCTGCTGCCCTCATGTGGCCATAAAAGTTATCACAGATTGCAAAACTAGGTTCCCAACTACGTACACTAGTCCTATTAATAGACTTCATATCATATTATTTTCAAAGTAAATATAAGTCACATAAAAAAAACAATTTAAGGAATTACATGTCATACATTTAACAAAGTGAAAAAACTGTTTTAGTTAGTTAATGTTTTAGGTTAAACATTTAGCAAATAGTTGACATTAGAAAAGACATGGTTGTTTTCTGTCAGATTATAAAGCTGACTTAGACTGGACTTGTCGTGTCAACCATTTCATAACCACATAAATGTCAGCATTACTTCATTGCTTATTGCTGCTAACATTTAGATGTCCATTTCAAACTGGGCGTCTTCTGCTGTAAGAGAGAAAAAAAAAAATACATTTAGCTGACAGAAATAGGAGAGTACAAAGTCAGCTGGTAAATAAAAACAGTACCCGAGTTCTCCTCTGTGTTCAGGCTGTGGTCATCTGTGTTGTTGCTGGGTAATTCTTCAGGCTGGTTTTCAATCCTGGACGACTCTGGGTCAAGCGGCCTTGTGACTCCGGGAATATCGGGAAGTTTAGGAGGCGTACGGGCCAGAGGAGAGGTCCGACACTGCAGCAGGAACTTCCTGTCGTAAATGATTCTGGTGCCTGCAGGTGGCAGCAATAACACAGCAGGCAAAAGTTATGTATATCAACATTTATTGTTGAGTTGTATCTTAAACAGGACTATAAAAATCTAAGGAATCACCAGCTGATTTTGGAAGTATTTTAAAGGTTTTTTTCCACCAAGAAAAACTTTATAAATAGTACAACCATCTAGAAATCCATAATAAATGTATTAAATTCAAAATAACTTATCGTGCAACTTCACCAATTATCACATATTTAAAGTTGTCTAAAATAAATGTGTAGCTACAAAGTATTAGTTGCTCCCAGAATAATCTACTTTGGCTGACAACTGTAGTAAAAAAAAAAAAAAGTACAAATGTAGCATGCCAGAACAAGCATGTTGCTGCAGATGGACAGTTTCTTAAAATAATTGATGGCAAAAAAATAAACTAAACAAAAGACATTTGGCTTTTTCTAACATGGTTTGCCATCTTTTTAAATCCATAGCATGCAGGACAACAAACAGGCTGTCACTTTTTCTCAAAAGCAGACTTGGGTGCACTCACTCATCCATGCATATGGTTGAGAGTCAAACAAACACAGATTCCTATTTCATCAGTTTGACTGCAACGATGCCAGACGCAGCCTTGATTTCATAAAGTCAAACACAGAATTAGAATACCAGCATGAGATAGCCTTTTTGTAGAGCAAAGATAAGCAAGTAAGACCCTTTTTCGATGTTTCAGACCAAAGATGATTTATAGATCCCTTTTTTCAAAACAATCTGACCATTTTGTAAAATTTTGTGTTTATTTAGTGTCAATATTTGTGGCATATGAAAACTTTAAATTTGGAGAAGTAGTCTTTCTTTATGCACCTTGGAAGTTGGTGAAATTGTGCTAGAAACTTTTCGATCTCAAATCTTAATTTGATGGTTTTGACATCAGGATTTAGACAAAACAAGAGTTAAAACAGGTATTTATTTATTTACATGTTTAATACCTAACTAAAGATGTGGTAATGTCCATTTGATTTCTAACAATCTAACAGGTGTTTTATATATTTCAGTCTTATTTTCCAACAAATGTGGGAAGAATGATGGAAGTAAAAAAAAATGTTCAAAGGGCAGGCACCAATTTTTTTCTGTGATTATTCTTCTACAATCAAAGGAACTAATTTATTTTAGCATTTTTAGAAAATCTTTGATAGGAGTGCAAGTACCGTAGGTGTTCAGGGCTGCATGTAGAGGAACACAAATGAGTTAAATAAATCTTGTAATCTGGAAAAGATTAAAATTTTTTTTTTGAAATGTTGAAAAATGCTGTTAGTCAGTGACAAGTGAGTTACTATTTTCTGCTCTATAGAAAACAGTAACTCCGTGCATTCCTATGACCGAGAATCTAGACTTCAGTCCCAAACTTGAATGACGTGTATTATGTGTTGAACCGGTCTGAGCTGGTAATGTTACAGAACATGTTATCAGTAAAAACGAGCATGTGCATCCAAGACAAATTTTCACAGCAAGTAGGACGGGATAACAGTTTTCCTTAACAAAAGGCCCCATGCTGGAAATGTCCCCAGAAGGGTCCAGGATGTCTTTATTTGAGAGCTTATTGATGACTGGTTAGGACTTTGTGCAACAGCATTAATCCTAAAACAAAAACATAAATATGCATACTCTTTTTATTTAAGTTTTCATCGCCAACATCAACATACATAGACTTTAACTGTAAAGTATATGCCAAAATTTGCCAAGCTGCATAACGTGTATTTAAATACCGTAACGTTATTTACACACAGGTAGAGAAGAAGCGCTGAGACTGTTCAGCCAATCAGGACGCAGAACACAATGCACTGTGGAAAAAGAACTACTGTACAACTAACAGTAAAACATTATTTTGTTTTACAGCAGTAGATTAAAGGCTTTCTGTTTAAGACAGCGTTGACTGTGAACACATGTTGCATCTTTAATGTTTAACCTTCTGAAATTATTTCAGAAAAATACATTACCCATTTTATTGTAAGGTGGAATAATGGTTGAGTTTTTCCAGTAATTTCAGTTATAGCAGTTGCTACAAAATTGTGTCAACATACAAAACACAACAGCTGAGAATAAAATAGTTCTACTGTGAAAAACTCAAAATTTACAGCAAAAATACTGTCCATTTCATCACTGAAGAACAGTTTTGAATACGGTAATAAAGAAAGCAATAATATAGCTTTCAGTGAGTCCTTTAAATTTCAGTTTTTATAAGAGACAACTGAATTAATTTCCATAATGTTTAGTATTACACCACTGAGTATTACAGCATGTTTAGATGCACTATAAATAGTTTATGACTGACTGCATGTTTTCCTTATCTGGTTAATGTTACTGAATCTGAAGTTTATAACCTAATAATACAAAAACAAACACACACACACACAAATCCTAAACTTTCCACCATCTGTCAGGGTCCAACGCATGTTTACCTCCTGGCGTGGTGCTGAACAGAGTTCCTCCCGGGGTAGTGGAGTACTCCTTGGGCATGTGGGCTGCATCGTGGATCGCGATCCTCCGGACAGCCGGGATCTCCAGGCTCCTGGAGGTCTGTCCCGCTGCTGACATCTCGAGGCAGCGTCGATGCCGCGGACGGTAAAAAAAAAAAAAAAAAAAAAAATAATAACGTAATAGCCTCTGATTTCAATGAGTAAGAACCGCAACTCCACGTGGTTGAGAGGAGAAACTCTAAACAAGTGACTGCATTCCTACAAAACATCACGTGAGCGCAGCGCTCTGATTGGCTGAGAACAGGGGGCGTCAGAAAACGATGGTTTTGGGATATGTAGTTTTCCCTTTGCTAGCTGTCAAACCAGCTAAGCATTGATGTGTTGAAAAAAAATAAACCAGTTACATGAATATTTGTATTAAACACCTAATTTTACTTTTTTAGAGAATCATGGTGACTTGACTCAAGGGTAAATAAGTATTTTAATTAATACTTTATAATGCCATTATGTATAATTAGATGTAATTTACTGAATTACATCTGTATATCCACAATGTTATGTCTTGCACATACAGAATACATATATATTTGTCCATACTTGCTAGCAAAGTAGGGAACAATGGATACAAGAGATCTGGGAACATCAATTTGCAAGTCTTGAAAATCAATTAGTCTTGATCATTTAAACATTTGTTTTAGATTTAAATTCATAATTGAATTAGCATAAGTCCCCAGAACTTTTGTCAATGAAAATATTAAAACACACGATCATTAAGCATTTAACTACAGAAGAAACTCTCACAAAGTTATGTCCCATCTTTTCTGTTTATTAAGTCTTGTAAATGGTAAGAGCTGGTGTACAGGGTAACATGATCTATACATATCTTCATGTTTGATCGAAAGGCTTGTATACATATTCACGTTTGTTTATCCTCTCCAGGACAATACAAAAGAAAAGAAAACAAATGGTCATAGCTACAAAGCCTCTACATACCCCATGATGTGGGTGTCGGCCTAAACTAGATAATGCTTAAAGAACATCCATAACAACTCTATGAGGGTGCATAGCATTCTAATTAAATAGATTTTGTCATATATTTATACATACATTTTCATAAAAACCATCTTTTTTTGTGCATGTGCGCGGTTGCATTCCTTAGGATAGAGTTATATGATATTGCGTTTACACTGTCATGTATCCAGTCTAAAGGAGTATAGGTGATCTCTATTCTTTGCAACAGTTAATATTTTACAATACTCATTTTAAAATACATTGTCGTAGGTTACACACCCTCTTCACTCACATGCTTGGTAGAAATTTCTTCTTTCTTCTTCTGATCCGACAAGGTTTGGAACCAAGTGTTGTCATGCTCACACTTTCACACCAAACACACAAACATGGTGGAAGGGACGCTTACCATAGTACAAGAGAGTTCTTTGCAAAGATGAAACAAATTTAAAGAACGAGAAAATTGTTTAACATATTTTCTTATAAGTGAGCAGTATAAGAAATTGGAGGAGTGGTGGTTCTTAATATGGACGCCACAAGCTCTTTGAAAAGAAAAAAAAAATAAAATGAAGAGCATGTCATGCGCGTTTTAAATCAATGATCTGCATGTTTGTGGGCTGCAGATTGAAAAATGGTTTATTTTTAAAGCTACCATTATCAATAAAAGCACTAAATGGTGGGGGTACAGAGTGAATATTTGTGGTAATGCTACTTTAACACAGGTACAACACAAAATATATTTCACATTGGAGTACAGACTAACATAGTGCTCACTGATACTATTTGTACTCTGAAAATTTGTGAATAAAATATAGCTGAATGATTGTGAGAATCTGGGCCCTGTTTCATCCAGATAAAGCTGATTTGGTGATTATACAATGTTTCCAAGGAGCATTCTCCACATTCATGGGGTAAAGAAACATAAAAGTCTTTCAAACAAATTCATCTTTTATTGCAGTAGCATAATCTAATAGAGAGTTAGAGAGATATGATGCAATGCACTATAACAAGGTTTCCAGTGCTGTTAAAAAAGAAACAGTTGTCAGTATGACTGCAAGAGCAGTCCATTTATATTTATCAGTTAAAGTTACATTAGAGCTTAGCAAACTCTATATGTTTAAGTTTGTGAAGGATGGACTGACAAGATATTATTCCCCCATGCCTCACATTAGCATGTAGATAACATCCAGTGGTTTCTATGGAAACACAGTAACCCCAAAATGCTACTCATTGAAGCATAAAATAAAATGATAGAGGTTCCAGTAATTGTGGCACAGGTTATTCTGGAGGCAAGATTTCGCCTCCCCCAAAGTTATATTTCTCTACAATCTTCAGTGTAAGATTATGCTGCTGCCAGTAATTTTAGAAAGTGCTGGATTTCAATTCAAACATAAAAAAACCCCTAAAAAGATATGAATAAATAAATAAATAAATGCAGTCATCTCTGGGCTTCTGGTTAGTTTTAGTTCATCAAGTGTTAAAATGAAGTAGGATAAACAAAACCCATTCAGACGCATTAAAAACTACTTTTTGGTCTCATCTGAATCAATAGAATCTGACACACATCTGTACACAAACCTTTCTGTTTCATGCGGTCCCCCAAAATAATAATAATTAAAAAAAAAAATACATAGATTTCCCTCTTCAAAAGGACTACAAAATTCACAACCCTTGTTTCCGGTGCTCCTGCCTAGACTCATCCTCATTTTCCATCGAGCGATCCGTATTTCAACCCCATTTTCATTTTACATAGCAGAACAAAAAAAAAACCTGAGTGTAAAATGTGATAAGTTATAAAACATGTGCTATTATCTGATGAAGGTTGCTTGCATGGAGTGCATATGAAAAACATGTGCATTCATTCAGTGCTGCACTCATTCAGGCTACAGCAGCATTTACAGTACTTGTGGGATAAAATAGTGTTGAGACGCTCCAGAAATGTGCTACTGTGATACAAAATCTACATAGTGCTGCTGTCCGGTTTCTGCATAAAGTGTTGAAAGATACATGACTTTCAGTAATGTGAGCTTGATTTTTTTTTTTTAATGTGTGAAACACTAATAACCTTAATAACTCAGTGAAAGCAAAACTGATTTTGGGTGACTCCATCTCAACAAACAAACTTTTTAAAAATAACTTCAGTGAAATTAGATTTTCTATGTTTTCTTTAAACAATGAATAACTATAATAAAAAAAATATACATCACAGATCATAATTGCTGGACAATCAATCCATCTTTTCTTTTTGTTAGGTATTATTGCTGTGGCAAAGCTGTCTGACATTCTGATCTTTCAACCATGTTTATTTTGTTTGTTTATGTGCTTTTTCATGTTCTATATCTGAATGTACAGAGGTTTGCAAAGGTATTTATATAGAACAACTTCACATTTTGTCATGTGACAACCACAAACTACAGTATATATTTTGGGGATGTTTTCTGACACATTTAGCACTGTTTTTGTCATTTGTTGATGGAAAGAGCATGGGACAATAACAAGCCTATAGGGGGCGCTTTAAATAAAAATTGATGACTAAATGAGAAAACTTGTTGCAAAGACAAAAAAAAATGTGTGCAACCTGTAATTGCAGGGTTGCTGTTGAAAATGCAACCTATACTTTATTTGTAACAAAACATTTACTGCAACATATACTTATCCCTTTACCTTACAATTATGCAATACTTTTTGTTTCACCATTACATAAAATCTCAATATAATGCATTGAAGTTTGTTGTTCTAAAATGAGAAAATGTTCAAAAAGTATAAATACCTTTGCAAGCCACATATAGAAATTTCACGAGTCTGGGGTCAGTGATAACCAGACAGTCACAGTGCTACCTCTCTGTCCGCGCTTTACAGTTTGTCACCTGCAACTTAACACTTGCCAGGAATTTTCTAAGCAATGTCTTAAAAGTCAACTTCTTCCGTATTTCTTCTATGTCTTTTGTATTGAATGGATAAATAAAAATTTGACAGCAAGATGCCGCAGCTGACACAAACAGATAAAAAAGATGGAGCAGAGAAGTAAAATGGATAAAAGAGACCTGCGATTTTTACTGCATATAAACGAGGGCTACCAATAACGATGGCTCAAAATGAGATATGCTACCAAGAAAAACCAGTAAAAGCTCATAAGGAAGGAAAAAGTATAGATATTTATCATAGTGCTGCTGTGCAATGCCGTCAAGCAACCAACTCATTTCCAAGGAAAACATTCCGATGTCTTTAAAACACATTACTCCTGAAGACACGAGGGAATTAAAGAGATTCAGTTCTCTACCAAAGTCAAACAAAGTGGAGAACCAAAGCGGACATATACTGAAGAGGAAGCGAACTCGTTTAAGGATAAATCTAAATAAAAACATAGATACACGCAGACGAGAACTCACAAGCGGGGAAGAGCCAGCGGCCTTCTCTTTGCAGAGGTCAAGCACGCCGTGACATCACAGAGACAACAAGCCGATCGGGGAGGCGAGACTCAACGCAGAGCTCGAAGCAAGGTAACACATGCGGCAGAGCAATTTAAACACACACACGCACACACGTCCACAGAGCATAGAGTGCATATATCACATTAAGAATAGGAGGAGAAAGGGTCCGATGACAGAAGCATTGGCTCAGCAGAGGCTTTGCTGCATATACAGCCATCCTTTGAGGGAGTTGAGTGTTTTTTTTGTTTTTTTTTTTGGCTGCAGTGTTAACGGACTCAACTCGCTGACAAACGACTCCAGTTAATGGGCATGAGGTCCTTTAAAAGGTCCTATGACCCATGCACGGGCTGGCCCCTGTACCTTCAGTTTTTACTCCTTCAGTTTGTAGATAATGACAGTTCAAAAGGTCAAAGGGCATGCACCAGCAGTTATCATGCGATTACAGTTCACAGGAAGCACTTTGTTGCTTTTTTTCTTAGTTGTTTTAAGAACATTTATAGTTTTTTTTTTTGTATAAAAATGAATGACCATGCCTCTGTTTAGTTATATTTTTCTTTACAAATGTTATAAAACTACAAGTTCAACTCCTCATTTTGTTCTCGTCTTCTTTTGTTTTGTGGTGCTTCATAATCACAGGTTGAGGATGTTTCTGGTTGTCCTGGTATGGTTTCTCCACTTCCTCTCCACTTCTTCTTCTTCATTTCCATCTTCGTTCCGGTCGTGTTTTTGTGGTGGGTGTTTTGGCAGTGGGTTTCCGGTCCTGAAAAAAAACAAACAAACAAAACAAACAACAAAAATAAAAAAATAGAAATATAAAAACGGATTTAATATGCATACAAAATTATTTTGGCCTTCTAAAATTTTATGATGAAAGCGTAGACAATGATATAATCAAGTTTTCAGAAAAGGCTGGGAAGCTGTGTAAAATGCTGCTAAAAGCAGGAGGTCATGATTTGAAAACACTGAAACACAGAAAACAGGAAAAAAGGGAGGTTTATTTAGATGCATTTGCTAAATTTGCAGCAATGAATTTCAAAATTAAAGAATCTGAATATATTCATTAACAAATACCACCAGAGTTGACAATAGGTGGTAGTAGTGCCACTCACATATCAAGCATAGTATGGCTACTGCTTTGTAGCCTGCATAAAAGAATGTAGGCTGCCACCAGTGCTAGCATGTTCACAGGAGGCAGTCAAAATAAAAACACAACAGTCTCTTTTGCAGGTTTCCCACAATATTTTCATTTCTAAATGCTATAATTTTCCATAGTCAGATTTAACCTTACTTTGTTGTTTCTTTTTTTTTTCTTAACTTCTTTTCTTTCTATGCTTTAACTATAGTAAGTTTTTTTTTAGGCTTAAAACAACTTTATTTCCCCTCTACTTTATTTCCTAAAGTTGATTGAAAAAGTAGTAATCCGTCATTTCTGAAGCGTGTTTGTGGCAATCACATAGAATTAACCACTTATATTTCAAATAAAAAGGAAAACCTTCCTGTCTTTGTATTTCATTTGTTTAGTATACAATTTAAATGACTGTCAAATCCTTGCAGGCTGTGCATTTTACACAACAACCAAACATTTTCACTCAAAGCATTACAAAAAGGGATTCTAACTTGGAACAACAACAACAACAACAAAAAAACCAACCAAACAAAAAACAAATAAAAACAAAGTTGGTGTAAGAAACTATTAGGCTCTATCAGATTGGTAGCAGTCACCACACAGGTTATTGTCCAAGCACTGGGATGCACAAGTGCTTGTTTTGTTGTCCCGTACCTGAAGGACCGGGCAGTATTTGTATTTCAGTGTTTAACTCTCCGGAGACTGGTGCGCTGCAATGACTGAGCACCCTTTCTTACATCCATCCCCACCTGGAGCAAGGAGGGCAGGAGGAAGGAAGGAGACAACACTTGGACCAGTTAAGTGCTGAAACCAGAGTAGGAAACTAACTATGGCTCACATGTTCAGGGTCTCAAAGGGCTTTAGCAGTCAACCAACCAAATCAGGCACCAAATTAACTCATTTTGTTTTATATGAAATTTCTCATTCTTTGAATGATCTGAGTCATAGTTGTTTTTTTTTTTTATATATATATATATATATATTTGTTTAACTGAACAAAATTCCTTAAACCAACATGAACCAAAATCCTTGTGGCTTCTATGTATGATCTTCTATGTGTTTCACTCTATGTAGCTGATCTACAATGTCAAGTTGTGAGTTCAGACTTGTAGTGTTGGTGTGACGGTATGGGTGCTGTGAGAATTTGGTATCATAATAACCTTGAGCAAATCTACCATGCTTTTACTATCCTGTAAGTTTAAATAAGTCTCTTATACAATCACATTTAATCTATTTTACAACATCGTTACAACTCATTCTCATACATTTTGCTCAGCTGGTAAATGCTACTCAAGCATTGACCATATTTTTCTACTCAACAAGGTGCTGCGACGTATAGAAAACCTCAGAAATTAAACTGAACAGCTCTATTGTTGACAAGCCTTTGTGCCCCAAAAACACACTAGGGGTAATGAAAAAGTTGCCTGTATATTTCTGAAAGAATTAATAAAAAAAAGCCTGCAAGTATTTAGTTCAGAGACTAAGCCTATTCTTCCACTGGCTACTGTATATTTATCTGGCAACGTAAAACCTAAAGTAGTTAATTTGATACTATATCCTTGAAAGTAAATGCTGTCCAAATGCAATATTTGCTTCATTGTTTAAAACAGACCAGTATCCTATATGCTACTTTTAAATTAATGATTTTACTATGTGGAATGAAAATAATAACATACATGAAGCTGAAAATTCATGTGTGACTCATGGAAAACATGAACCAAACAGTCATCTTACTTTTCGAGAGAGCGCAATTCCACGTTCTTCAACAAGTTTTCCCTCAGCGGAGAAGTCTGCCTTCTCTTCTTTCTGAACACAGAAAAAACAATAAAATACAATCAAATAATGACTTATATCAACTTTGAATGCTTAAGATGATTTCTTGAATCGGAGAAATTAATGTTAAACAATTTTTTCGACTGAAAAAATCCTTTTAGTCTGGGTCTCTGAATTGATCAAAATGACCAATCATCAGTCCTGATGATTGTTGAGTCGTTTAAAAAGCTTAAAAAGTAGAGATGATTGTGATTTGAAAAAGTTAATGGCTGGATATAAATTTGAGTATCCAAAAAAAAAAAAAAAAGTTAACGAAATGAAGATGTTTTCCCTCTCAAGGCGCAGGAAGCGGCGGGTGGTCGGCATTGCAACCTGACCTGGCCTCGCCTCTGCTCCTGCTCCCAAGCTTGTTGGCCCGTCTCCTGATGAGAGAAGCCCAGCCCCTTGTCAAAAGGCTGCGTGCCCTTCAGGAAGTGCCCACGCAGCACATAAGAGTAACCCGTATCACACACCGGAGTCAGTAGGGCTTCCTGGGCTGTGTGCAAGCCTGGCACACTTCCATCATGTCCTGATGATGCCGAGCCCACCCAGCCCTGCAGGGACTCCTTGACTGGTAAGTATGGCTGAAATGCTCCACCTCCCACCATCCTGCAAAGAATGAAGCACAGCTTGATGTTAGCAGGGGAACTATGATCTCATAATGCGTTGAGACAGTGCACCTTAAAGATGACATACCGGTTGTCCCCGTTGTGTTCCGGTGGCCTCAGCCCAGTCATCTCACCATGCTGGGCATACACCTGCTGGCCTGCAACAAGAGAAATCCCTTCCACTGAGCCCAGCCCCACACCACCAACTCCTCCTTTAGCTCCTCCTCCCACCGCCACACCGTCCCCTCTCCTTGCGTCTGACCTCTGACCTCCCGGTTGCCCGTTCAGATTGACCTTGGGAACAGCGCCACTGGCCCTCACCCTGTCCCGTTCTGCCAGTGCACTCGCTGGCTCTTGTGGCACTTCCTCCTCTTCTACCTCCCCCTCCTCCTCCTCCTCCTCCTCTTCCTCCAGCTCCATGATGGAACCGCTGGCCCCACTGGCTCCGCTGCTTGGACGGCCCAAGCTGCAGGGCAAGGAAAGTGTCGCACCCTCAGAGTCATCTGCTCGACTGCTACCATCTAGCGATGAGTCCTCAACCGTGACCAGCGAAGGGCTAACCCCTGCTGGCCACACCTGAACATCCGACATCTCCATTAGTGTGTCTTCTTCCGTGGTGGCAATGGGCGCACACTCCAGGCTGGAAACTTCCTGCCAGTATGGCTCCACACCCAATGGAGAGGGCAAGCTGTACTGCATGGAGGCCGGGGACACAAGCTCCTCCTGCACCAGCCCATAACCTGGAAGGAAGACAGGGGCGAGACAAGAGAAACACTAACACCGAGCAGGCACAGCCATGGGGAGGGTCGGGAGGTTATATGTCAACTGTTTCTCCAACCTACTTAAGAAACAGTGGAGCTCAGCCGTGTCCCAATACACAAGCAGAGACTCTACATTCTAAGAATGTGGACTGATCAGTCAGAAATACACTTTGTCTGGTACTGCATTTCATTACAACCAGGCTCAGATGACAGGAGTTTTGAAAACCTCAGTGATTTTAAATGTTGGGATGCTCAGAATTTGCAAGAGGAGCTATTTTAATGTGCAAAAATAGACACATTAAACAAGTTTTGATAATTCAATGCTTGAAAAGGAAGAGTCACTTTATGGAAGAGCTACCAGGTCATGCTGACAACAATCTTCAGAGTGGATACAATAACTGAGGGGAAAAAACTTCCAAGTGTTGTGTATCACTGAAGTGGTTAATGGAAGTCATATGATGTCCAGAGATGCCAATGCTACTAATAAGGAAGCTGCATTTTTAATGTGTTATGTCACTCTATGCCATTCTATGTCTGAGGCTCATCGAAACAACGAGATAGCAAAACTTTCAAAAAATGCTGAATATGGGAATGTTGGCAACGTTTCATTAATGTTCGAGTTAAAGTAAGGATCTACCTTGTGAAACACAAAGAGATCGCTGTCTTAGTTTTAGCTAACTGTACTAGTCATGCTGAATTAAACATAAGTTGCTAAAGAAACTTTACAATATTGATGCAATATTCATTTGGTCTTTTAGTAATAGGATGGTAAAATCGCGTTTTACATACTACGTTCTTACACACAACTATTCCCCTAATATAAATCACTAACAACAGCTGTAAGGCTAAAAGAGTATTTTGAATTATATTAATCATAATTTTTAAAAACAAATGAGAAATGGCTAAAAGCATTGGCAGGTCAAAGCATTATAAAATCAGAGACTGGAGCTTGATCACAAAATTCTGATCCAGTAGATCTCTACTCAGAGACTCTCTATGGTGATGAAACACAGACTAGCTTTCCAGCTAATGACTAGCCACAGTAATAATTTGAGTCACAAAACAAAGATAATTTATGCAAACCCTATTTTAGATAAAGTAACCTATTCAAATGACGGAAAGACAAATTATGCACAAATTGTTTCAAAGTTCCTGTTATCTGAGTTTGATTTTTATGTTTAAAAATAGTCATTTAATTCAGAACTGCAGTACTCCTGCAATTATATTTTATCTGCATGCCCTTGAATAGAACACAAGAACATTTTAAATTAAGTTTTTTTTTTTTTTTCAGTAATACTTTGCCCAGTTGATGTAAGAAACTTAGTCTAATGTAAAGAATTCAGTCCAAGTCTTTGTCATTGGGACACAGCAAAATGTGCAAATTGTGAGGGCATACAGTAAGAGCTTCGTGGATCATCCTTTGTTTGTGAGGTGAATGATGCAGGGCTCTTGATTTTTTTTTTATTTTACCAAAGAAAGAAAGTGAATTCCCAGAACATAAACTGTCCCAGGAAAGACAAAAGAAAAGTGAGTGTTGATTTTGGGGTTGGCACGATATTCATTTACATTAAAGCAAGGATATCCGTTTTTGTAGATGGGTCTTTTAATTTTGCCCAATTAAAGACCTTTCATTTCATACAAATCAGAAACTAAGCAAAGCAGCTTGGGGAAATTGTCATCTCTGCAATATTATTGTTATAATGTAGCACAATAAACAACAATTCTGTGAAATATCTGTTATCGTTCCAACCCATGTCATAAGTTCCTGAGTGGGACTCAGCAGTAGGTTTTGCTAAGAAAAATGCAAGCTACAGTTATTCTTGCATTTTCCTTTATTACAGCAGCAATTCAGAAACATGCATCCTAGTCTGTACCTCGGGCATTTAAGTATAAGTCCCTCTACAAACACTCACACACACACCCCGCACAATTGTACATACTCACATTAGACGCAGTTAATAGATTTAAAACTAATTTAATTTGGATAAACAGTGGAGTCATGAGGAGTAGTTAGTATTTTACCTGCAGAAGACACCTCCTTTAAGCTTTGCCAGTTTGTATGGTTCCCTTAAAAAATATATATTTGGGGCTCCACTTCCAGTTAAAATTGAAGAAATAAAAAGTTTCAATGCATACTTTGACCAGAATAACAATCTAATTTAAAGGTAAAAATCAATAAAAAGCATTCACATGAACTTAGCTCATATTTTTTGTTTTTGTAGTGCATCACTTTTATAACAGTTGTTACACAACGTAAGCTAATACGATCTTCATAGTGAATAACTTCAAACCAATATGCAGATATTCATCATTGCAACCCTCACAGTGGCTTAACGGTTTGTAAGAATGTGTGAATGAAATTACATTTTTTGATTAACAGTGGAGCAAATCCACTTTTATCTGAGCTCTCCTCTGAATAGTTGTTAGATCATCAGAAAATTATGGACAATCTCTTTGCTTAATAATCTGAGGTCACTGAAAGAGTTATCTCCTGCAATTAAGATAATAACCACAAAACACCTTTTCACAGAACTTCAAAAAATCCAAACTGTTTCTTTAAGTATATGAAAGATATTCCATGTTTTCATATATTTTTTTGAAATATTATTTCAAAAAATAATTTAACATTGAGTGCAACCTATAATTAGTTTAGGTGACTAAAGTTTTCATTTGCTTTTCAAAGACAGTACTTGAGAGACACAAACATACACATTCAAACACAAAATTGTATTAATACAGTTTTTAGTAGTATTTTTAAAGTTCAAAAAGTAATTATGATTTTTCTTATGAACGCCATCTGCACTCTGAATCTCACATGAATAACAATGAACAATTTTTGTAGGAATTAAGCAAGGGAAATTAAAATAATTTTGCATTAAAATTTTTGTGGAATGTCATTTTAATTTCTGTATTACTTAAAATTATAATGCAGGTCACTTATACTGATTTCTTGTAAAAAGTAAGTCAAAAATATCTTCATAACATGGAAAACGTGAGAAGATTGCAGTTAGGATTTCTTATTTAAACATATGTAATTTTTACATTAGTGAAGGTGAAAAGGTCTTCATCCAAAATCAAGTATAAAAAAAAGTATAGTTGTGAGAAACATACCCATGCAAATATATCTAGAAAAGTACACTTAGTACAGGTTTTAATGCAAGGATTCAGCTTAACTTTTAATAATGAATGCAAATTAAACAGTTTTAATGTTGTCCTTCATACCTGGCCTCACTAAAAGCCTTAAACTATATTTAGTTCAATCTTAATTTTCAAAATGTTAATTCATTTTAATAGCAAAATCTATTGACTGTTAGCTAAAGGAATGAAAATGGATTTAGAAAAAACGTTTTACGTGATTTTGTCAGTGATTAACTGAAAAAGCTAAATCTCAGGAAAGGCATACACAATAGTTAAACACTAATGGATGTAGATGTGGTAAAGATTCCCAAACTTGACATATTTAGCCAACATGCTATCAAGTTTGAGCATATATGACATGTTTTCGGTGCTTAATGTGTCATTTAACAGAGGTGAAATTAGCAGATCTGCAGCTCAGAATTTTTTTTGTCTTACTTTAAATGTATAAAGCAGAACCCATTATGGCCCAGTAATGGAGATGTGAACATTTTGGCATGAAGTAGCTTGAAGCCTTACAGCTTAATTAAATTTTTAGAACAGCTGACACATGTTATTACAGAGACTATCTATTATATAACCTCAACACTTTTTGGCACCCGTAGTAAAGATGTGCAAAAAGCCGTCACACAAATTCATCTTTTATTACAGGAGCTTAATGTCACACTGAGCACAGAAGAAAGAACTTCAGTGCATTTATTCCGTTGGAAAAATATGCTTCTTATAATGACACTGCCATCATAATGATTGATACCAATTCATTGGCGATATAAGTGTAATTGTAGAATATTTTAATTTGTCCTTTAGTTTCTAAAGTTGATCAGAGCATTTCTCCGAGGTTCATTAAAAACATTATAATTTATCTATTGGCCAACTGATTATGTGGGAGCAATGTCACAAAAAAGCTTTTCCCGTTCCACCTTCACACAGACAAACATAACATGGAGTGTGTTACCTGGACTGTTTAAAAAGTGATTGATAATCATGCAAAACATATGGTCAAATCTACACATAAATAATTCAGCAGACACAAAAATCAACTTTTTGCCAAGGAAATCTCAGTTCCACCTCCTGAAAGCTTGTTCTGAAAACAAGAGATCCAGGAATGGTCAAAAATCTAGAAGAAGACCAAGTGGTATCCAACAGCCAAAACTTCTTGTGAGTTTGTAAAGAGAATTAAGAGTCGATATACCAACAACTGTGACACTAGTGATTTTGCTAAAAGCAATTATTTTCATGGGATCTTACTCCTGCTGAATGAATGAATGCAAAGCAAAGATCGATTTTGTCTACATTTTTCAGTGTGACGCAAATCTACTGCATTAAAAGAAGGATTTCAAAGTATTTTAAGGCTTTTAAGCGGCAAGAATAAATTATTATGGCTCCTTGTGTGAGTGAAATACTTCTTTATGATGAATTTGTCTTATTCCCAGAATTTATTGACTTATGAACTACAGTGTGTGTGTCTCTGGGATGGAACAGGGCCAGGATGGTCAGAGGTGGCATCAGAATGAGGGTGAACAGGAAGGAATGAGTTAGAATGTCAGCTTGAATGAGTTTAGTTGAGTCAGGGTTAGTCCTTCCTTTTTATTCCTGTTGTTTAAAAAGCACACACACACACACACAAGTATCCAAGGCACAACACATGGTGAAGCACAGATTAGCTCTACTAAGACTGAAAAAGCCCTAAAATCAAACAAAAAAAAGACACCACACTTCACAACACGCTTCACAATACACTAAGTGTTTTAACAACGGTCAAATAAAAACACAGACACACAAAAATAAACTCATATTCTTTTATATATGGTGAATGAAGTAGTTTTTTTTGGGTCACAGGTGAGGTTAAAATGTAAAGTAATAAATCCTGAACATCCAAACCATACACAAACACACACCCTCACACCAGTATCCCTGCCAGCAGATAATGTTTCAACAATGCTGAGAGTCCTTCAGACTTGGGCAAATTTTTACATTAAGTTCAGTAAAAAGTGAACCCTCCTCAGTAACACGACCTCTTAAAATCTTAAAGACAAGTGTATGATTAATGAGTTTGCCCATGAAAGAAAGACTTCATGTTGCAGCAGCATTGTTCTCTGAACATTATGTGCGATGCAGAAGTCAATGTGTTAACAGCATATTGTTAAAATGACACCATTTATTTCACAGTAAAAGAAAAGGAAACACTTTTCGAGTTAATTTAGCATAAAACAAGATTAGAATACACCCACTGAACAGAGAGAACATTATACACAGCAAAGATTAATTCAGACACTGAAAGCATGCCATGCACAGTTTGATGTTAAGAACATAAACGGCAAACTGCAGACACCACAATTCATCAGTACAAAATCCTCACCCACTCATACACAGTATTTACCAGAAATGTACATATACACATCATCAGCATTAATAATATATTATCTTTGAGCTTTAGTTGTTTCCTTAAACCTGTCTTTATTGGTGCTGGACTGGAAATATAACAAATGCAAGATCCAAGAATTTGATTTTTTTGTTTGGTCAATTTTCTCTACTCCAAACAGGTTCAAATTTACAAACACAGGACCAAATATATACAAACATTTTATTAATATGGAGATAGATGTCTTATATTTAAAGCAATGTGCTTTTCAAAACTGGTAATGATGTGTGGCCTCATCCTTTTAACCACCCTGTTGCATCTGAATAAGAACAAATACAACTGGGTGTTGTAGTTACATTTATTTACTTAAGTTAAGTCGATAAATGTAGTACCTTCAGGACATCTTTGAATTGTGCAAAAAGAACTAATTTGTGTAGATCCACCATTCTTATTCTGAATTCTTGATTGATTACATTTTTTAATATGATGTCACCCAAGGAAGTAGTGTTTGACATGCTGCCTTAAAATCCACCCACAGGTATGTCTCTGTTTAAGTCAAATGTTGTGAATAAAGGTGTTAATAGCTTACAAAGCCATAATATCATCATCAAGGCTTGTGAGGAAAAAAGTGTCTTTATATACAGTGCATGTAACTATCTGATTTGAACTGAATTGATCTGAGCCAGTTTGAATATCTTTTAATCCTGTGGATTACAAACAATAACCAACAACGTCCAACTTGTACAACTAGTTCTTGTTTTTAGGAATGGCTGAACCATCAATGGTGATAATGGGCCGATCTCCAGTCAAACTTTATGAAAGGGATTAAAAGGATGAGTAAAACCCAAAAATTAATATGACGCTCATGCCTATGATGTGTGCATGTAAACTTCTGACTTAACCCATACGTAAAGAATGCTTTGGAAATAATAACCTCACTCAGTTAATCCAACACATTTTCAATATTTATCTGCTGTGCAAATAAGACTCAAACCTAATTGACTGTATCTAAACAAATGTTTCTTTTAAAAGCTAGTCTGAAACAAAAAGCTCACTTTTATGCTTACGCAAACTCACACTCTAGTACGGTAACAGCAAGGCATGCAGCATGCACGTGCACAAACAGTAGTACACACATAGAGCTGTGGATTTAAAGAGGAGGAGAGGGTCCCCACTCGACTGAACGAGGGAGGAGCGCGGGGGGGAAATAAGATGACAAGAGAAGAGGAGGCCCAGAGGTCAAAATGAGGTTCTTATGAGGTCAGAGGTCGGACAGGTAGAGCTGTGAGGAGGAAGAGCAGGAGAAGGGAGGAGGAGGAGGAGGAAGAGCAGGGAGGCTGGGCAGCTGGTATGTTGTGTCACAGGTTCAGAGAAAGAGGAAGAAGTTGGACAGAATCCTGAGGAAGAGAGATAATTCCAACATCATCTGCAGTAAGATGTGTGGAATGTTGTCTTTTTCTCAGGTAAAAAGAAAGCAAGAGCGAGATAGGAAGAGGGAAAGACAGAAACAAGGAATGAAGGCCCAGAGCACATTTTCATTTTGTTCAGTTTTGACTCTTTAATCCATCCCAGACATACACACAAAGATATGTATGCACACACACATACTTATGTGCACGCATACGCAACCAGTCCCACATGTAATCCAGACATCCATATTAAATGGAAGGAATTTCTTGCACAGTGCATTGAGATGGCACACACACCCTTGTTTTTATTATTTTTTTCAAATCACAATCCAAACACTTCAGTAGGCTATATCTGATCCGGGTTTTATGTTTCAGACTGACAAAACAGAGTGCATAATTGTAAAGAAGAATAACATTTTTTAAACAAAAATCTGAAAAAGGTTATTAGAATTTGCATTTATCAGTCTATACCTTGAACTCATCATCTGTGTTATGCCTTCACCAGCTTTATCCTTTGGCAGCAAAAAACTTCCGTTGGATTGGTTTGGAAGTATTTGTGTATTAAAAATTTCAAGTCTTGCCAAAAATTCTCCCCTGTTGTTACGCCTGAATTTTCCTTAGACCATTAGAACACCTGAATATAAATGTGCTTTGTTTTAAACTACCTCCACTCCAGTCTCATGTCTCTTGCAGCCTCTAACAAGTTTTCTCTCAGGATTGGATGAATTTAGCCACATCATCTTCCAATCAACTGAGACCACTTTCCCAGTCTCCTTTTGATAAAACTACCATGTTCCCTAGCATTGACGATGATAATGGGCTGATCTTCAGTACAGTGTTTTTTTTTTTTTTTTGCCACATACAGTATTTTGCTTGTGGGATAAAATGTTCTCATGCTCGTTCTGCGCCCTACATGGCTGGGAGAAAACTGCAAGTAAATGTTAAGGCTTTTGTTTAACAAAGACTTTTCCATTGTTGCCATGTCAACTGGTCATCCCCCCTGAACCATGGATCTCTGCAGTGCTTCATAAAATATATAAAGCCTTGGCTACTGTTTTATAACCTAACCATGCTTTAAACATCTCCATAACATTACCCTTCTTCATGCTGTTTGTTTACTAATGCTCTCTAACAATCCTGCACTTTAATTTGGTGATTTTTGAAGACTATCCATAGTAAAGGGGCCTGAATATAAATGCAGCTAGGTCACATTTTCAGACTTTTATTTGTAAAAAGATGAATTAATTAATCACTTTTCTTTACTTCAGTGTCATGCACCACTTGTTGGTCTGTCACATAAGATCCCTATTAGATACACTGAAGTATGTGGAAAAAACTTCAAGGGATATGTTCACAAGACACTGTGCTTGTCAGATTGATACGTTTATGGCTGAATCGCCTTAAAATCCAAAATATAAAGGAGAGCTATGATGGTTTTCCTAGATGAGTAAAAACATTATAATTCATATCTAAATTATGAGGTGCAACAAAGTGTAAGTAAAAAAAAAAAAAAAAAGATGACTTGTGCCCCGGTGAGAAATGCACAGAGGCGGTGTTAGTGCATGCTGATAAAAGCCATTTTCATGGTGGGAGAACGACACCATTCCTCAGACCTCAAAATCATCGTCTGAGACTCATCATCGTCATCATCATCATCATCATCATCAAGAGCAGCAAACCACCATGCAGCCCCAGTTTCTGAGCAACTTACCCCTTCTGAAAAACGGGGGTCTAATAACTCTTGGCTTGTGCACTATGCGTGAAGGCCTTGTGTCCGTGATCTCTTGTGGGGCAACAGAAACAAGGCACAATGGCTGTTACCCACACTCTAACGAAGCAGGCAATTTTTCACAGATGAAGGGTAACGGCAGAGCACTTTCTGGGGCTCAAACAGGGTAAATGTTTCAATTAAATACAAAGTTAATGTTTGAAAACAGAGATTTTGGCTAAATGCCTGTTTTCTTAGAGCGACACATTTGTAATTCCTTACTTTACGTAGTTATTTTCTTTTTAATAACCTTTGCTTCCAAATTATTTTTAACACTGGGATATTGTCAAGATTGTAATTTCGAACCATAGCGAACAGAATAAATGCAAAATAATAAAGAAAACTTCATTTTCTCCTTTAAACTCATAAATCAATGTAGAAGGGATTTTGTGATTATTAAGGCATCTTCATAATCATCTTAAAGATAATCATGAGCAAGCATAAGCTATTGCGATTTAAATATATAAAGGTAACGCTTTGCTGATATATAAAATTGTTTCTCTTAAATTTATGCTATATTATGTTTGTGTTTCTTACCATTAATGACACTGGGGGACAACAATGTAGAGTCTCTGTCAGCCAGACGACAGGCCCCCTCTTCTGACAACCCGGGCCCCTGTTGTGGGGCCTGACCCTCAAGTGAAGACACAATATCTGCACGGTCAATGTTCTTCAGAGCAGTGTACAAGCTCTCCACTAAGCAGCACACACAACAAAATGAAAGACAAAGAGAGAAAATGACAGAAAAGATATAAAATGAGAAGCTGTCTTACAGTGAAGCGTCTGTAAAGTTATACTTTCAAATTCTCTCTGAGTTTCTTTTAATACAGATCCATTTGTTCTGTTGCTTGCTCTTGGTTGAAATCTAAAGCCTTTCCACAGCTTTAAACACTGTATTTAATCCCCTACAGTAAATCGGTAATCAGTTTAATAAGAATTGTAAAGGTTTCACTCACTTTTGGCCCTTTTGCCCTCTCTGCTGAGCCACAGGTTGAGCAGGGCGGAGCTCTGGTCCAAAAGGGAGTTTGGATTTTCTACACGGATCCTGTTGATGTCGTCAACACTAAACTGAAGCTCTCGCGCCAACTCTGAAAAAAAAAAAGAAGCAGATAAAATAAACTGGATATCAGCACCAGTAAATAAAGACATTTCGATCACTTACAAATTAAGTAAATACCACAGGTTATCTCCTGGTCTGTAAACTGTAAGTTCACTTACAGTTTACATAACCTGAATAACTTTGACAAGGGAACTCTTTCTCAGTCAAGACTAAATCAGATCAATCATTAGTTTGTGTTTACTCGCTGTATTTGTTTCAAGCTTGTAAAAATCTGAAGTTACTAACCTGCCCAGCTTAAGCCTAGCTGATCAGATATGATGTTGATTTTGATCTCAGTTCTCTCCATGGCGTTCACTGAAGCTAAAGAGAAAATAGGAGCAGTTTAGGACTCAAACATCATGAAAAGACAGTGTCAAAAACATCAGATTTCTAAACTCAGAAGATTGTAATCAAGAATGTCTTGATTCCAGGTTTCCTAATATAATACATTCATTAGCAATAGATTGCATAAGCAGATTTGTCGTCATACAGTCATGTTTTGTGCTGGTGATTTTAAAAGATTACAATCTATATTTATATTTACAACTAGCAAATACATTGTGAACATATATGACAGTGAATATTATTTTGTTGATCTCACAACAGTGGATGGGAGAGATCATATTAACTGCTGCAGCTCCTGGTCTAACAGTGTCTGGATGTTGCTCTGTGCACTGTCCTTAGTTATTATCATATGTACCAGGATAGCTTTTGGAAAGACTAGTTATTACGGTAAGTTTTTATGAGGCTCAAAGTGCTGAGTTTATGAAGAATTAAAACATTTTCTTTCAATTTTCTTAAGATTTCGTATCATGAGCAACAAGAAGAGCACTAAAACATGAGCTGAATTATTAAAGTCACTAAATTAGATACTAAGAATGTTAGTGTCAGCCTACACTTCAGCAAACTGCATGACAATATCAACAGAAGCAATTTAAATGTATGCACAAATCATATAGGTGGTTATTTGAACAACCAACAACTGCCTTGCTTTCTTTTCATTTATAAAGGAGAAAATGTATTTTCTTTATTTGTTTTTAAACTAATTTGTAAATTATTTTAACTATAACACAATGGATATTAGTAAAATTATTGGGACTTCAAACTTCAAAATACTAGCAAATTGCTTGCAGTATAAACCTTTGTATGTGTAGTATCAGCATCAATAGGCAGTAGATATACCAACTTGACTTGGTGGTAGTTTAAGGTGAATTTGTGACAGTCTCTATGAGGTTAACTTCATTAGGATAGATCACATGTTAGGATCCTGGATGTCCCGGTCAGGATCTATCAGCCCCTGACACAGAGGCATTGAAAAAGAGACACTTTTTATACTATGTTCTTGAGAAACTTGACAAGAATTCACAAACTGTATTTAATAAGCGTTATGTGGACTACAATAGTATTCTGATTTTACAGCATTTTACTCACTCGCCAATGACATTATGAATGGTGAAGTCTGTTCTGTCTGCATTTCTTGATTGCGACAGATTTTTTTTGATTGAACTTTAGTTTCTGTACGTCAGACTCAAAATGAGGCAAAAACCTCATTCACAAACTATATTTAATAAGATATTAATTTGGTCAGGAAAGTTTTAATTTGAGTATAGCTATAAAAAAAAAAGTTATAAGATTACAGTTCGTCATGTGTGAACTAAAAATATTTAAAACTGAGCAAAGTTTCTGTTAAGATTTAATGATAATACGTACCTTTTCTTCTCTGTCCAGCCAAATAAGCACTAACCACAACAGTTTTTTTTATCCAAGTAATCGTCACGGTTAGGACTGAGTGTGGGTATAAGATGTAAGACTTTGGGGTTCATTGAAATGTTAATCCCATAGTAGCATTCCGTAACCATTACAAAGG
Organism: Brachyrhaphis roseni; assembly: GCA_903066815.1. Classification (NCBI taxonomy): domain Eukaryota; kingdom Metazoa; phylum Chordata; class Actinopteri; order Cyprinodontiformes; family Poeciliidae; genus Brachyrhaphis; species Brachyrhaphis roseni. The sequence continues at coordinate 12,570 of CAEFZY010007365.1, read as the reverse complement.
GACCAAGGTGCAATGTAGCAGCGCTGTGTACTTGATAGACAGAAGAGACCTTTTGTCCTTCCTCCTCCATCAGGAAACCACATTTTTTTAACTTTAAGAGTAACCGTTACGCATTTACCAAAAACCAGTATAAAGGGCTCCTCTGTCTAGCTCCACTGGGAGGTCCTGCTCATTCTCAGTGCTCATAAGCTAATAGTTTCTGCTGCCATGCCATTGGATGTCGCAGTGGAGACACCAGCGCCATGCTTAACCAATCACAGAAGTCATTGTTCGAACATCCAAGACACTCAGGAAAGAATAAGTCAGACTTTCCAGGTGCCATGGAGCTACTTCAAGCCATGTTCCAGATGGCTGCTTGTCTCTCGGCCTCACATTCTTGTGTGCTTTCATCGAACTGCACTGCCACAAACTCTGGGGCATACTGTACAGCAGTGCATTGCATCCAAGGCTTTAGTCTTTGTGCCATGCGTGCACATGAGACAAATAGGGGCAAAGAGGGTGGAATAGGGGCAGATTAGGGAAGCGGGGGTCTGGGCAAAAGGGCAGAGCAACATTCTGTGCCCATCTCCAGTGTGTGTCTATAAGGAGAGGGCTGAAGTACAGACAATAAAAACGTACCCACACCGGGCTCGTTCAGTGCACTGTAGCGCTCTCTCAGGGCCAGAGGGGTTAAAGTTCGCCTGCGTTCCTCGCTCCCAGCAACCTAAAACAGGGACCAAATAACAATGGTTTCTTATGGAAAACAATAATTGTCTGGAAAACATGGAAATGACAACAGTAAAATAAAACATTTGACTCTATAAAATGACTAAAGCAGCCTTTAAATTGGTTTGCATCTCTGGTGAACATAAAAAACTAAATTACATGTCTTTATTTTAATAACATCCTATCTTTGCTACAAATTTTTAAAAAGTCATATAGATACAGGCCCACAAAATCAAAAATGCAACAGAAGGCATGAGCTGTTTTAGGTATGTACCAAGAGAGTTGTCATTAAATCTACTTTGCCAATATGGAAAGCAAATTATAAGTAAAAATCTTCAAAAATGCATGTCCCCGTACTTTCAAACAACTCTTTAAGTCCAACAGCAAAAGTGAATTCCTGCAAATTTATCAGAATGTTCTAACTGGTCACATTTTTAATTTGACATTTTTGACTTATTAAATTCTCAACATAACTAAAAATAACTATTCATTATTAATCCTGTGCTCCTTGAGATGTGTACTAATTCTTAACCCAGTAAGAGTTTGGCCTCACAACCTTCATGTATACTCATTTTATAAGCTTTCATGTTTAAATGCGTGCTCATGTATCATGGCAAGTTCTTACCTTGACACAAGGTGGCATAGTTATATTAAGGTTACACAAGACGTGTTGCGAGTCCTCGTACTTTGTGCATTTCCTCAGAAAAGACAGAAACCCAGTGGCTTCCTTGTTACTATCCCTGACCTGGCACATATAGATGACAGAACAAAGAAGGAAAAGAGCAGAAAAACAGAAAGAAGTAGGTGGAGAACAGATCAGAAAAGAATGTGAAAGAAAGAGTGCACAAGACGATGCACATCAGGAAATATTAGAGTGAAGCAGAGAAAAAGAAGAGAGGAGTAAGAGGAAAGGACAAACAGATCAGAAAGAGGAGTTAGATCTCTCCACAGAGCCACGAGGTTGGTGCGCAGTAACATTGGACAAGAAGCAGGGGGAAACAGGGATGGAAGCAGTCCACAGGCAGGCAAGAGAGAGAGATTTACCTGCACATTTTACCTGGGCGTCTGTCAGATCAGACAGTTACAGAGTGACCATGAGAGAAAGAAAGAGAGACAGTGAGACAGACACGTACAGACAGGCAAGGCCGCAAAGATTGGAAGGCAGGCAAAGAAAGTGAGGGAGACACAGGGCATGCAAACAATTACCCAAGAGAGTCAGGGGATAGATAGGTAAGTTGTTTGTTGCATGGCTACAAGAATTTAGGTAGGTGATACTACATAGTACCATAAGTCACACCGACAGACTTGGATGAAAAAAAAAGAAAAAAAGAACTGACTGTACTTAGGGAAAAAGAACACCGTACAACACAATGAAATTACGTCGATATGGTCACAGGAAAGACAAGACAAGGTTTATACACAGAATTCCATGTAGTTTTCAAAGACTTTGCTCCCAGGTGTGAGCTAGATTTAATCTCGAAGCTCCATCAACCTGTGGGCTGACTCTTCTGAATCAGTTTACAGATCACTCATGCATTTATTGTTCTTTTCTCTGCACATACAGATTTGACTTTGTTGATTTGAGATCACCTAAAAAAAGTGTCAAAAACTTTTTTTTTTGTATGTCCTGGATTTACAGCGAAGGGCTGAAATAATACATTAAGAGTTAAAACCAAACCCCAGGTATTTTTAAACCTCACCAGCAAAGAGAAATAGACTGGTAAAAAATAAGGTGTAAAAAAGTAAGTCAGGGGGAGAAGAAAGGGTTAGGAAGCTAATAAAAAGGAAACTACATTGCCATGGTTGGTATTTATGCAGACTACTAAACATCGTAGCAGTCTTTTAAAAATTCAGATAAAAACAGATAACTTTTCATGAACGTGTCATTGCAGGGATAATATTTTGTCTATTTTTTTATATTTGTTTTGCTAAAGGTCCTGGGAAAGCAAAACATTCCCAACCATTATTTTAATAAAAATAAGTATTTTTGTTCAACTTTACAAAAGTTTCTCTTTCAGTTGGTTTTTTTCTTTTTCTTTGTAGTGACAGTTTTCACTCCATTATAATGTAGAGGATGTTCATTTAAAAACTAAGTATACTGCTTTATAAAAAAGTGTCAACAATTTAACAGCTTGTCAATATGAAGTCACACAAATAACGGATGTTAAAACTTTAATGGTGGTGGTTCTGTGAGAATTTCTGATGCAGTAGAGAACTATATCCTCTGCCGTACTGTCAGACCTTGGATTCCCAAGTTTTTCCCAGACATTAAACATCATTTCACAGCGATTTGAGATGTGAATGTCAAATGGTAGGAAAGGTTAAAAGATTTTAGTGTTACATAGAAAAATAGAATATTTGAATGAACTTAGGTTTCAACACATTCTGGCTTTGAAAGCTAGAAGATGTTAGGAGAAATCTGACATTCTTACATTAAAACTGCTATTCTGTCTCAGTCCTTATCATTCAAATTTATTTGTTTTTTTTCACCAAACGTTTCCAACAGTATGTCCAAGTAATTGTATAATTCTATGATAAACAACATGCTTTATTTTTAAATTGATAATGATAAACTCACAATAAAGGCAAAAAAGTGAATTAAATATCACATGAGCAAATTCTATTATAGAGTTGGCATAAATTCAACTTTTATTGTTTGCATCATCAATTTTTCAGGTGGGCAATAGTCTTTTTGTTTCAATGGCACTCTCTGCTATACATTTGTACATGATATTGACACCATTAAAAAGAGTTACTGTCAGGTTTCTAATTAAGTGTCTGTTAATCAATAAGTAATCTGGAAAGAATATTGATCATCTGTAGAGAGGATCCTTGGTGTGTTAAACCCAAAAACTAAATAAAATAAAAACACAAACCAAATGGAATGAATGGTAAGTGATAGAAAGTTAGGCAAGTGAACAGCCACATAAAGACAGACCTTGACAGAAACAGGCAGTCTGTTGTCTCTGAAGGCCTGGAAGCTGAAGCTGCGAGGCTGCTGAGTGGCCTTCCGGATGGGCACTAAATTCCCAGAACACTCCAGGTGCAGCGGCATGCCCTCCATAAGCTGTGGAAACCATCCCAATGTTAGAAAACAAGCAGGCTATGACCATCCACCTTTAAATAGATTTATAAAATGTACATCTCTGAGACTGATAAGTAAAATAAGGGAGAACATTAAAAAAAAGTCAGTTCTTTGCCACTTTTTCTTCTGTCAGCGTGATCACTGTTCTCCTTTGTGTTTACCTCAATATCTCGACTTCGGGCCACCTCGGAGAAGTTTTCGTGCAGTTCCAGAGTCTTGTCCATCTTGTCATCTGTCATGCAGTAGCAACGTAATCGACCTTCCCGAGCCTCGTTCATCTTCGCAAAAATGACAAATTTGGCCATATATGGGACTGCCATGAGCTCCTTGTACAGCAAGTTGGCAAAGGTCACTGCCTCTGCTGTACGTGGACAGTCTGCCAGCCAGAATCTGGATGGGAAAGAGGAACAAATGATTCAAGCCAGCAGACACTAAATGTTTGCACATAAAAATGGAGATAAAGAAGGGTGGTAATAGATTTTTTTTTTTCTTTTCGCAAAGTTCGTGCTGAGTTGCTTACCTTGCAGACACGTTGGTGGTGAAACTGGCACAGTTACTCGCGTACATCAGCTTGGTGGTTCCAGTAATGTCCTCCCACTGAGCTGGAGCTGTTCCACCTAAGTCACAAAAACAAACAGTGAGTTTAATCGGCAAAAACACAGCTTCCTACAGTCCTTAGCAATTCGAAGTTGGACTTTTTTTTTTCTTAACAGTACCTATAACACTGCAGAGAAGGCGCAAGCTGGTTGTGTCTCCCTCCCCTGCATCACGTGGACTTTCCCTCCAGGATGGAGGTAAAGGAATGCGCAGACCAATTGGACGGTGGAACTTGCGCCGCCGGGGTTCGATCGTAACCACCGGGCTGAAGGTTGCCTGGTTTCCCAGCTGCCTAGTTAGCAGTTCATCAGGGATTGGTTGTGCCTAAAATTTATTCAGGGGGTCAAAATATTATTAAGAAAACCCAGAAAAAAACATGACCGCAGGAGTGAGAAAAGAAAGAAGAAGAGAAAAACAGTGTATCAAGTTTCAAAGGATAAGTGCGGAACTAATGCTAACAGTGAACTGAAAAGTAAAAAGTGCAATAAACTGAAACAAACTCACAGCCATACTCACACATGCAACAAAGTCATATTTCACATCTGACCCAACTCAGACCAGTGCATCAGCTCAGTCAGTGTGGCTCACAACTTAAATCAGGCAACTGAGGAGAGACGAACGGCTGGATAAAAGCAAAACATAAAACAAACCAATGTAAGGCAAAGCAAAATGCAGACTCATGCAATTTATTTTACATTGACTGTTATCAAGACAAAAAAATGTTAATAAGGTATGTAACCAAAACAAACAAAGAAAAAAAAATACAATGAAAGCCCATGTTATGTACAACAAAAAAAGATTGCATGACTGGTTATACTGGTTTTATACAGTCCATCATACAGTTTCATAGTCAGGACTGCAGTTTAAACAAGCTATTTGAAATGTACACTTGTTCACACACTTATTTCATGTTCACTGCAACCAGGAATAACTAGTGACCAGTTATTATTTGTTTATTTTTAGAGTCTAGTGCATGTGTTGTGTTAGATTTGTCAAAAGGGGTATTAACTAAGAGTTTGGCAAATTTCTTAATCTTGTGCTTGAAACAGAAGGGTTGAGACGCCGATTTACAGCTGAGAAAAGAAGTGACTTACAATGCTTAGATATTCTTAAGAGGGCAGCAAAGTGTCAACATGAGTCCTAAAAACTAAAAGTATAGTATATTCCCTTATTTGCCAAAAAGAGCAGCTCAAAAACATAAATCAATGAAAGCCAACATTAAGCCAGCAGGTAAATGTGCAACTACAGACCACAAAGTTTCTCTCTCTCCAAGACAGTATGAAACATTAAACATTAAAGCAGTTATTTTTCTATGCATTTCTGCAGAAATGTCTTCCTATCTTTTTACCTGCAATCCCAGCCTCACTCTCTTGGTAACAGCTGTCTCAGGGAAGATGGCTTCCACATGGGGCACCAGCTTGCTGGTGAGCCGGCCACCTTCAGGGCCGATAAGATCACTTTCCTGCTGAATGCGAGAGACTACAGCAAAGTAGAGGGGGAAGTCGGTGGAGATGATTCGACGTATCCTCTTCTTCTCCAGCTCCTCTTGACTCTCCAAGTCTACAGCAAAGTGAACAAAGGTCAGAGGGAGGCAAAACATTGGATTTTTATTGGTTTAATGTAAATCAGGAGAAGCTGACTTTCAAAGGTTTCTGAGACAGTGACCTTGAGAAAGTTTCCTTTGAGGGTTGCATCTCAAGATGACAAGTGACTTTTCTGAGAACATGCAAGCTGCTGTGGAAAACAGTACCTGTTCAAATGAAACTGACCTTCATCCATACCATTCAAAATGGTTTCTAGCACTTCATCTCCATAGCGATTGCGATGCTCCTTCCAAACAGAGCCGTTTTCACTTCGGAGGACCACAAGCTCCCGGTCCCCACGGGCCAATGAGGCAAAGTGGGGGATTTCCACTATGACAGGCCTGTAAAGATAAAAAGTAATTTTAAAAGTCTTTAATGTCTTTATAAACTTTTCAGTTTGAATCAAGAGTCTTCAGTGAGTTAGAAGCAATTGCATATTTATGCTGGTGTAAGAAATTCTTGGTTTTCAACAGAATAATACAAGATACTTCTGTAATGAACAAAGACCTCAGTAAAGCAAAGGCAAAGAGAATTCAGAGGCAAACAAAGCACAACCAGACCAATAACAAGCATGAGCAGAGGAGGATCTGCAGGGTTGATACGTGAGAGGAAAGAGGTGAAGCATGTGGGTGGTGAGAATTGAAAACAAGGACAATTGAGGACATTACAAGGATATAGTAGAAATTACAACAAACCAAAATGAACGGACCAACAACGATGTCCAAAGTCTGAGTAAGAGATCAATAAGGCACAACATTATCCCTGGGGGTTCTTAGCAGGACTCTAGAACTCTTTGGTAGAGGTCAGAAAGAGAAAATATGAAGAGAAAACTGAAATAAGGCCGTTTGTTGTTCTTGTGATCATTCCTCAATTGAGCCAGAGTCGCTCACCTAGCAGATAATGGATCAAACCACAAGGGCCACTCTTCACTTGTCTTAATGAGTCCTATCTGAGCATCACTGCTCATTCACAGGAACATTTTTGAAAGAAACTGAGTTCTGCAGACCAAGAACAACAACTCAGTATGGAGATTCTCTGGATCAGCCGTATTGCCACAGAAATGTGCCCCGTCAAACTGGCTGAAGTCCTTATGCTTGCGCCTTCTCCCTGCTTCTAATGTCAAGAACAAAATGGTTACTCGTTACCTAATATACCCCAACAACTAACAGGTACAACAATGAAGACAAAATTAATGTTTTGACTTCACTTGTATGTGAAGTCACATGCAAGAGACTGCACTAAGTCACACATAATGCTATGTGTGACTTAGTGCATTTAAACACAAACAATACTTAAAACAAGACATTAAAAAGTTTCAAACAATAAAAATGAAAACTTAAAACTTCTATTGTAGACTAACAAGTTTTAATTGATGCAGATATTAGAAATAGAAAAAAAAGTTTTATTATGTTTATTAATTGATAAAAAAAACTAATTGGCTGGGCAGGGATGTTCTGTTGTGGGCATGCATATTTGCGTGTAAAATTTCATTTGACACATTTTCCTGCACATTTTTCAGGTCAAATATCCAAACTTTCTAGATTAAAATTTCAGAATTGTTTTTATCCACAACATTGTTCCAACTTTGTGATAGATATTTCTTTAGTGTGGCCTGCCTTTAAATTTGAAACCTGCAAAAGCCAGAGAGTGAAAAGCAATAAATGAATGGTTGAATGTTTATTGTGAAAACAATGTGTAATTATGAAAATACTAACTATTTTCCTTAATTCACCTCCTCATATTTGAGAAATACTTACAATTGCAAATTTTAAGACTGCTGAACACAAACTGACCTAATACAAGTTCGACTCACCCCAGAAACTGCATACTGGAGGGTCCCAGGGAGATGATGCGACTAGCCAAGCCCTCTCCCTCCACCAGTGGAGGAGGCGTCGTCAGTTTCTGGGGTTTCACAAGACGGCAGGTGATGCGTGTCGGTGCGGCGCAGGTGCGGGGAGGGATGATCACCCGCAAGCCGTGGTGTCTGCTTCCTCGCATAGAGCCTCCACGTGCATCCACCATGAAACTCACCAGGAACCTGGGCATTGTTGGGTGACAGGTGTTATTAATGCACCTGTCACCCTATCAGTTAATAAAGGATTATTAACTGATTAACTCACCCTGTGTGAATGGGGCTGGCCACAGGGCTGACATTGTCTGAGGTCTCTGTAGCTGGACTACTCGGGATAAGAGAATCCTCATCATACTCTTTTGGTAAAGGGATGGGCGTGTGCTGAGAACAATAATAATAAAAAAAAAACATACACAACCACGGATGGTAAACATTAATACAGAAAAGGAACAAGGAAGAAAATGAAATGATTAAAAATGCTCCATAATGTAAGAAATGTAAAGAAAGGACAGAAACAGCCAGAAAAACTCTTTTAAAATAATATTTTATTGAGGAACATAAGTTTGTTAAATGTGAATGAAGCTGAAGGATACCTGGTCAAGCTGCACTGTCTCCGGGGACACACAAGGAATCCTGGGAATAGCAGGAGAGTATGGCCTGCGAGGGAGGAAGTCAGGAAAATCAAAGGCAAAACACAGTGACTTAATATTGCTATGCAATAAAATAATAATTTGGTAATTATGCTTTCTGTATCTAATTGTCAAGAGCAACCATATGCATGGTTGCTCTTAAACGAAATGCATGATGTTATGCATTATGACAAAATATACAGTGGCATTCAAATGTACAAGCAATGCTAATGTTTTATATATAGACAGACAATAATGGAAGAGCTAACAGAATCTGATTTCTAACTAGTCATAAATAAAAGACCAGTTTGTAATCCTTACAAAGTCGTAAACTTGGTTGAACTAAACTTTTGATGAAGTTTTGGTTAATGATAGCACATATTGCTTGACAAAAACAAATCCAGAAATCTGATTCAACATGTAGAGAAACTAACAATCAGCGAACTGAACAGCGAAGACCTTAAACAGTAACCATCTGCATAACCTTGGCTTTGAAGCAAAAAAAGATCTAATTTAATCAGCATGTGTGGTTTAAACCTCAGAAACCTGACTTACGTGGTTCCCGTCCCACCCTCAAAATCTCTGAGGGTTTTCTTTGGGGAGAGAAAGTCATCATCCTGGTCTTTGAAGTCATCAAGTTTCAAATAGCGTGCTCCATCCAGCCCGAGCAATTCATCTCCTGTTGATTCAATAAAAAGGAAGACAAAGGCTGAAAAGTAAAGACAAAACAAAATCTCAGAAGGTAAAAAACTGGTTTTAAAGAGAACAGGATTAGGAGAAAGAACAAGGTAGTACATGCAAAATGGTGGCCGATCTCATCTCCCAAGTTCTACAAATTTCCTATAGCAAGAAAAACTTATATATAGATGCATGCCAATATACTTTATTTGTTGTGTATTTTAAAAACTTATCTATAACACTTAAATGTCAATAATTTCAGCTGATTTTATCCAAAAGGTTGAGATAGGTGGTAATACACCTCTTTCCCATCCCTTCGCCTTAGAGAAACCACAGAGAACAATGGCCACAAGGCAACTGTAAATATTGTAGTCCAAGCAATGGAGTAAAACCAACAACACTGAGAACAAATGGAAACTACAGAAGGGGAAAAAATGAAGACTGGTAAGACAGTGATCATTAGGACAGCTTAGTACACTACATGGAAAGGAGACTGCAAGGCAACCTGGTGACAGCTGGGTTGTTTGTGAGCATGCTGATTAAGGATGAAATAACGTGGTTCTGTGTAGGAGAAAACAACTCAGTTATTAAACAGAAATAATATGTATGACTTCTAAATTAGGCACTTAAACAGACAGAGATGTTTACAGACATCCATCAGGACAGGCTGTTCCGCAAACGCCAAAAACATTAAACAAGACCAAGAGGATTGAAAAACGAGGCTGATGTGCAACTGCCTGTGCTCATATCAAACAGCAAATGGGGTTGTGTGTTTTCAGGAAAGTCACAGCTGCTGCACAGCATGCGTTTAATTAGCTAGTGGGTCAATTAAGTTGCAAAAAGAAGAGCAACATTATATTGGAAGAGAGACATTTTTGACGAATTGGAATACTGTCCATAATAAACCCATTTAAATTTGCATTGGGCGCCGGTGAAAGCAAAATGAGACGTTTACACATGCTGATGAAAAGCAGGAATAATATTTTTTCAATTAATTTCTGAAGAAGCTGGAATAGAAAAAAGAACAGAGATACAATAGAGAGGATGAAGATAAAGACAAGAAAACAGTGCTGGAGTTGAAAGACAAAGAATAATTAGAAAGACAATTAGTGACACACAGAGATAATGAAAGTAACTGCGATGACGGCACACATTCACTAGCCACCGGACCGGACAAGGCAGAGAAACGGATACAATCATACCTAAAGTTAGCTGGCAAACTCCTACAAAACAAATAGAAGGAAAGGTTATAAACTGTATGCACATAAACACAAACATCTATAGTGGCATTTTTTACATTTCCCATGACGTTTTCCTCTAGCTAAATAAGAAAAAAGATGGAAATAAACACAATAAAAGCAACAGCACCCTCCACAATTATTGGCATACTTGGCAAAGATGAGTGAAAAACAAATTAATCACACTTTGGAAAAACATATCTATTTAAGGGAGAAACAAAGCTTATGTTAGAAAATTTTGTTTTAACTCTAAAATCACTGAAGCCACAATTATCAATAACACTGAACAATTCTAATATACAAATTTGCATTTTTACAAAAACATGATATAAAATCAACTTTTTGAGTGAGATATGGCCCAGAGACACACTGTACAGCATTCAAAACAATAATTAAAAGGTACACATAGTTGAAACATCACAAAATTATCTTAAAAAACAAACAAAACAAAAAAATTTTAAAGTGCAAGATTCAAACGTAATGAAATAATTTCTATTTTTGTAAAGGTGTGGCGATTAGGAACTACAATTACAATGTCAATGATTTCCTGTTTCCATGGAATGTAAGTATGTCATAAATTTAAAGCCTGAAAGAAAACATGTCTAACTGATGACTAGATATAACATCCATTTACTGTGATGCCAATAACTGTGAAAGATGCTGAAAACTGCATGATATAACATAATTCTAACAGAAAACCTACCTTCATCTTCAGAAACATCCAAAATCTCATCTACTGTCTCAGGAAAGCTCATCCGATGCTTCTCTGTGGTTATCTGTGAAAAACCAAACAGAGATTAAAAGTAAGATGAATGGTGGGAGTAGAGAAAGGAAACATTGCATTCAGCTTTTTTGCAAGAATTTGATTTAAAAAAGTTAGATTTTTGCCGTGAACCTAATTTTGAAGCTTGCTTTTTAAATCATTGTACACAGAGGGTGATGGGTTACTCACAGCGGAAACAGACTCCTCTGTAACCAGCTTTAGCACATCAATGACAGAAATATAACCCAATCGCTTAGCAATGCCAAGAGGAGACGTCCCATTCTGCAATATAGAAATATACTTGAGGAATTTTCTCCTTTTCCAAAAAAAATATCAGCATATTTAATTTATATGCAGATTTTAGAATTCAAAACTGTTCCGTGCAAGTAAATAAAAAAATATTTGAATATCTTACAGATGTGATCTCGTTAGGCATGGCACCATGTTTTAGTAGTAAAGTCACAATATCAGTGTGGCCCTGTTGAGCTGCTTGGTGCAGAGGGGTGTAGCCCATCTGCAGGAATACAAACAACAAATGTACATTCATTCAAAAGTAAAGTTTCTAGCTCTCAAGGTAGCAGAAGAGTTTTACCCTTGTTTTGGCATTCACATGAGCCTGCTGCTGCAGAAGAAACTTCACCATCTTTATGTTTCCATAGTGACAGGCCACATGGAGTGGGGTATAGCCCATCTGAGGGAAGATAAGAAAGACTTTATGAGTAGTTTCTAATTGTCTGGTTCAACAGGATTAAAAAATCTAAAATGATTTAGATTTATTAATAGATAATACAAAAAATGCATTACCTAAACAGGACACAGCTTCTTGACAAATAGGACCTTTATTTATTAAGAGCTGTTCAATTCTAAAACATAATAACTAATGAGCACATTGGCATGAATACTTTACTATTTAAATATGTTTGTAGTTCTGTTAGCTACTGTCATTTTGCCTACTACTTCCAAAAGCCTAGATGTTTGCCTAAATGTTTGACGCAGTGTAAAAATAACAAAATAACCGTAAAAATTATTCACAGCTTTTGAATTTCACCAAAAAAGTGCAGATTATGTCTTAGCTGTACCATTTACCTACTCCTTAAAAAAACATTGGGTAGCACTTTATTTGACTTTAGAAAATTATGTAGCTTTATGTTATTAAAGCTAAAGTTTAATCAGTAATACTTTTATAACAAATTTATGTGAGATCATGATTTCTTGGTTAATGTCAAGACATTTTGAATAATGTCAACTTTGTATAAAAAGTGTCATGATTTACCGAATGACACTTTATGACAGCAGTCATAAATATTCATGAAGACTTACTCATGTTCATGACAGGTGTTATGTCATATTTATGACGGTGTCATAATTTCAAATTAAATGAGAGGTTAAAATGTTTAGAGAAATAAACCTCAGTCACCCTGGCAGTGTTGTCATAATTTA
>CAEFZY010007358.1:0-13831 GCA_903066815.1 Brachyrhaphis roseni | reverse complement strand
CACTTAATGCTGCACATTCAAAGAATGACCGTTTGCAGTTCTTTATAATCCATGAAATGTTTAGAAAATCTGCTGTGAATAATAATTTGGAACAGTGCATTTTGAGTTTTCTATTTTTGTTCAGTAAAATTGTATTTATACTGTAATAGTTCATGACTTAAAAATTATACTGACCATCATTTGCATTGACCACTTAAGAAAATCTGAGAAAATATCACTTGCATAATAATTTGGAACACGGTGTAAACATGTTATGTTCATTGGAAACATTGTCCAGGTGAGAAAATTAATAAAAAACAAAATACACATGAACTGACATACCCATAAAGTATACAATGAAAGACATACAGTTGTGCAGATGTTACAGCTTTTCTTAAAACAGTGACTTCCAAAATATTCATGTCCCTTGTAGTTTTTATAATTTGTCACATGCAAACCACAAACCTTTAATATAACCTCATAACATAACAGAATGCTTATAAAAAAGAATTGATGTCTCACCTTTTTATTGGTTTTTAAATAAATCCTGATAAAAAATATGGCTTTTTGACAAAATTGTACAAAAAAAGACCGTTTAATGTCAAGGTTAAAAGTGAAGGCAATCCTGGAAAAAGATTTGAACTGAGGTGAAGTGTTATCTTTCTGATAGATGACTCTAAATATGCAGGCAGAGATAAATTGGAATTATTTAGATCAAAGCATATTCATGTGTTAGCATGTCCTAGTCAAAGTCCAGTCATAAATTAAATAAGGAATATATGGTAAAGGATGTGAAAGTGTAGCAATGTAGCCAATTCGCATTCCCAAAACATTCTTGGTCACAACATTTTAAGTCTTTTTCTAAGCCTTAAATAATTTGAAGCCAAAATACAATTGAGATGAGAATGAAACAGCTAAACACTGACCTTAGAAATAACTTTTCAAAATGAAACTTGCAGTAGGTAAACAAGATAGGTGAGGGAAGAAAATCTGGCAGCATCTGTTCCCAGCATCGAGACCTTTCCCAATGCAGCGGCAGTGCCAAAATAAAACTTGAGTGTATTTCTGAGAAGCACTTCAGTTTTTGACAAAGTGACTTGAGAATAAGGACGGTGGTGAAATCCAATACCATTTTTTTTTTTTTTTTTGGTTGAACTGAATGGAATGACATGGAAGTATCTAAGTAGCAGCCATGGGAAGACTTGCATAAATTCACCTGAATCATTAGAAATGGCACGTCATTGCTTTATTCATTCTTTCTTTTAGTGCAGAGGATGCTTCACAACAGAGAGATTACAGCCCCATATTGGCTTTCTGCACCAGTGTTATGTAACTTAACGAGCATTCATTTAGATAGAAATGTTTGCAAGTGGGTGATGGCCGGTGCAAGAGTGTGTTTAGCACTGTTTTTCATTCCCTTCTGTATGATTATAAACATCCCACCTGTGCATTGATCATATTAAGAAATCAACGTTTTAAGGAAGCAAGAAGGTAAGTTTAAACGTTTACCTTCAGAAACGTTTTAATTCTCCAGGCAGAATCACATTGCAGCTGATTGCAAACCAAGCAAGTTTTTTAAATGAGGCTAAGAAAGTCTGCAAAAAGCCTCAGTAAGTAATTCTTTTTACCATTTGGCTGTTCTCCGGATTGGTTTGCCGGACCTTTGGACACTGCATTTCTGCCAAAGGCGTAGAAGAAGTGGACATATGTGACCCACTGATTTGTGGACTTTAATTTACAAGCTGCAGCTTGACAGATGGGATATCATGTTAAAACCGCATATTAAGTGAATAGAAATTGGAAAGCATTAACAAAATAAACATTTACTTAGTGGGAAAAAAACTGAAAACAGAATCCCTCGGGGGTTTGTTTATCCAATTATAACCAAGGAACAAGCCACGATTATGATGAACCAAAATTTGATTAAAACAAGCAAACTAACAGCAAAACTGTCTATTCAAAATAAAATGTTTACTCCACCAGCAAATTATAACAAAATAACACACTGGAATCAAAAAATAAACAAAAACGTGTGTGCTCAAGTTCACAAGCGAATTAACCTTCAGGTTTGCCTTCTCTCAAAAATGCAAACACATAAACCTCTCTGAGAAACTAGCAGACATGACAATCACACCAGTCAGATTCTTGATCATAACTCTTCACAAGGATTAATGTCCTCTTTGTTTTTTAACCTAAGAACACAAGGCACTGATCAGACAAACTAAACAACTCAGTAAAATAATAATTAACATACAAAGAAACAAAAAAAACACATTGATTTCTATGTAGAGACAATGACATTATGGTAGTGGGCTCTTGGAGGAACCAGTGGGTTCTGGGGCTTTATGCTGCATGGCTGTATAAACCTCAGGCATACTACATAAACCTAAGCTAGAATTATATATTTTTCCTCTGGCTCCTAATGTTATTCATCTGTTATTTCCAGGAATTGGTGAAACCTGTTCTACCTTCAATTTACTAGCTGATAGAATATGCACCGTTCAGACACACGGAGCAACTAAAATATTTAAGATAAATTTGGGCTTTCTTGCTGTACTATGATAGCAGAACAAGAAGGTCCTGCCTTCGAATTCTGGCCTTGGCTTTGCTACGTGGAGTAGGGGAAGATTTTAAGACAGGCAATATAGTTCACTGCTAATGGGGTGCAGGAAAGACAGCATGAGCCCTTTTAAAAAAATATATCAATCAGTCGGATCTTGAATAAATTTCTATTTGTCATTTTCTGCTTTCCTCCAATCACACAGGAACCGTAACAGATCCAGGAAATTTTACCCAGACATTCCTCCTCCCAGGGAAAATCTCCAGCTCATTCTCAAGGAACCCAAGGCGTTTAATAGCCACAAGGGATGTACAGCCATGTTCAGAGATTAGAACACCCTGTAACAGCCTGTGTGTTCTGCTAACTGTGATGGAAGCTGAGCAAGGAAGAGGAAACCTTTGCTCTCTAAAAATATCATGAAGTCCAGACTAAAGTTTGATGGAGAGAACTTAGACAGGACTCCAGGAATATTATTCTGTAGAGAAATTAGTCTGAAATAGAAAAATCTTCTCATCATCTTTTTCTCCAATTACCTGCTAAAGAAAGGCGCAAAAAATATGTTCTTCCTCAGCACCTGTAAAGACTAAGCAGGTATAGAAATTTGATGTTTGGATGTTTCTTTTCCAAATCATCTCCCAGTTACTCCTAAAAAAAACCCAAAACATTTTTAAGCAGGAACTATTTTCCTCTCAAGCCAAGGAGAATTTATGGTCCATGTGTTTGACATACTAAACAAAAGGTAAACATATGGCAAAGCAAATTATGCATTGAGAGGCTCACTTTCCCTTTAAGCTATTTATACATCGGCTTCACTTTTCATACCCCATGGCTACATCCATCTTATCCTCAAGGTTACATTGGCTTCTACCAGCCAGGATCTCAAATTGAAATGTCTGCGACTGAATCGCTTTGTAGGTGACGTAAGCTCCAGGTTGTGACAAGGGAGAATAATGCTTGAAACAAAAAATGACATTATCTCTCGTCCTGATGATTTTTCCAAATGTGTAAAAAGTAAGTTCAAGGTTAAATCAGCTCCATGGCCTCTCGAGGATGCTAATAATGCTGTGCGCCATGCCTGAATGATGGAAATCTACTCTAATTACTGAACAGAAACTGAAAATCCTCTCTGGTTAAAGTCATGTGGTGAACATCAGAGGGAAAGGTGCGCTAGCGTGAGATGATGTTACATGCTCCTGCCAAAAAAGAAGCCATATACATATAGGTGTAAAAAAAAAAAAGAAAAAAAAAAAAAAAAAAGAAATCCTATCCTAAAATGCAGGGCTTCTTCCCTGAATAAATGTAACAATGCAGAATGCAGAACAAAAATATAGATGGAACATAGTTCAGGGTTTAAATTAATCACACAATCCCAGATGAAAGTGCTGTTAATAATGTCTGTAAAAGTATGCAAAATGTAATTTATGCAAAACCAAGGGATGAATATTTTACCAAGTCTTCTTAAAAAAAAATCTCTCATGCAAGTATGAAAAATCACTAGCCAGAATCTGAAAGCAGCATAAGGGAAAACGCAGCCAAATAGTGCTGCTGGGCAGGTGCCTGCAGTTCCATTTGAGCAAAGCAATTATGAAAATTGAAGTTATGCAGATGAACAAAAGGATTACTAATGGGAAGCGTGTCACTGTCCTCGGTTCATGTTGCACACGGTTAAAAGAATAGAACATAAAACAAAATTTATTTGGTAGAAAGCACAACTTTTGTTTGTTTTGTTGACTTGAGTGAGAGAGGAGCTTTAACTGGATGTGGCTAATGTCCACACAGTGCTGCGAAAAAGTATTTCCCCCCTTACAGATTTCTTCTTTCTTTTTTTATTATTATAATTTTTCAAATGATCAAACAAAATTCAATCTAAACAAGATACAGCATATTGTTTCCAAACAATTACTTTATTTATGAAGGGAATAAAATATCAAAACAAAGCCAGCTCTGTGTAAAAAGTATCTAATATCTTGATGTGTTACCTTTTTTCTGCCAACACACATTTGCATTTACAGGCAAAGATGTTTGTAACAATATGGAGGAAAATGCACAACTGTTCTCTGCATAAATGTTTTAATGCAGCAGCACTGAAGGATTTTTGAACATTTACAGACTGCTTAATGTCAAACCCCAATGACTCAGTTAAATTTAAATCTGACTTTTTACTAGACCACTCAGATTCAATTGTGTTTTTGATTATTGCCCTGCTCCATCTCTAAATAGTAGCCAGATATTCTCCCTCAGAAATTTCTGCTAGAAAGCAGAATTTACAGTTTCCATCAATTTTGTCAAGTTCTCAGGGTCCTGAGGTAGCAAGGACTCCAGATGATTTCACTTTCAGTGCCATGTTTGACTGCAGGTATGATGTTTATTCTGAAACTGTCCTCTTTTTTACTTTAGATGTTCATCTATTACCTGGAAAATCCACTGAATATCTTCCCAAAGGTCTTGGGAACAATCAAGATTATTATTATTTATTTTTTTGCAAAATACAAGATAGGTCTTGGTGTTCTGTTTGGTCAGCAGTGATTCTGGCCTTGAAACTCTCATGAAATCTGACTTTTGCTGTCACAGGTGAGGCCTTTAGTGCTGAAGATGTTCCAGGTTCTTTTGTTGCTTATGAATTGTTTATGTGGAACAATTTGGTGGACTGGCCAGTCCTGGGAATGTTCACCACTGCTTCATGTTTCTCCATTTGTTGATAATGACTCACTGTGATTCACTTGAACCCCAAAGCCTTAGAAATTGCTCCAGAGGAATCTGTTCTTGAATTGCTTTAGATCACAGCATGATGCTTCCATTTGCCTGTCACTTTGCTGCTGGTACACCTGAATTTCTGTACTAAGTTACCATAATAAATCTTTCTACTCTATGTTATGCTTTTTGAAGTGTTTTGGCCTACTTAATGTTGTCAGGGAGCTTCTATTTAAGTTTAATTTATTTATTGATTCTTCAGAAATGGCAGAAACTATCCCCGGGTGTGGCTTGTGAAACTGAACTCAGCTTTCCAAAAGATTTTGTCATACATAATTATTTGTGATTTAACAGGGAAGACCATGTTGGTTTATAAAGGAATACATCATTTTTTTTTACAAACTTTATGTGCTTTAGTTATCATTTTTATATATAAAAGTTTGTTTATCTAGTCAAGTAAAGTTTACTTGTATGGCACATTTCAGTAACAAGACAATTCAAAGTGCTTTACGCCATAAAATCATAAAAACAATTGTCGTGTCATCTGAAAGATTTAAATGTGAGAAAATTGCAAAGTCAGAAAAAATTGGCAAGGGACAAATAGTTTCTCATGTTATTGCACCTAAAAGGGGTTTTTCCTACAAAATGTACTCAAAGAAAGGAAGTAGAAAAGTAAATCAGGTTATTTGACAACACACAGCAAGGTCAAATTGCTTACAACACATTCAGAAACAATACTTTTCTGCACAGTGGACACGGAAGTTTCTTCAAACCGAGTTTATCTATTTCAGTTTAAATATTTCACGATTGCAATAGTAAACAACAAATTATCCATTAAATGGCACAAACTTTCAACCTAAATCCTGGGCTATAACTATAACAGAGCGCTAACTTTTGCGCCCACAAGGTGTAGGAGCTGCTCTTCCAGTTTGTTAAACAAACCGTACTGTTCCTGTTATCGATCACTTTTGACTTCACCTTCCACATCTGTTCCCGTTGTTTCTCCATCTCCCTGTACTTCTCGATCTCCTCATGCATCTTCTTCCTCAGCTTGCTGTCTGCTGGGATTGTCACATCTGTCACAACCTTGCACGTCAACCACCACCGTGTCTGCTTGGTTGGCCAGCAGCTGCTTGTCAGTCTGGAAACTTGAAGTCCCCCCGGATCTTCGCTTTGTTGTTCTCAAACACTGTCAGTGGTTGTGTCCCAGTGGGACTCAGGGACTTCTAACCCATACTCGGCACAGATGTTCACGTACAGAATCCCAACCACATGGGTACGGCTCATTTTGGTTAATGACTCCCTTTTTTTCATTATTTTTTCTGAGAGCTGTTGCAAATAAATTCAAATGTTATTGTTGGAAGTGTAAGAAACCTTGGAGCTGTTTAATTCCCAATCAAAGGAGCTTTGATTTGAGAATCAGCTCACTAAATACCAAATTTTCCAAGTACCTCCATCATGATAGATATTTTGAAGTGGGAGCACAACAGGGCTTTAAATTATTATTATTTTTTTGCTTTGCTATGAGTGGATTTCAAACTCAACTTCAAAAGTCCAGATTTAATTTGTAGATAAGATCAAAGGTAGAGAAAAATAGTGATTAACCACTTACATTTATTAAATGTTCTTCTACCTCTTAAGCAAAAGTAAATAATAATTTATACCTATAATGTTTTGTTTACGATCCTAAGCCACTCTAACCTTTCACAAAATAAAATATGAGCAGTTCAATTTCATAGGAGTTTTTAACTTCAACTTGATCAACTTTTTTAATCAAAGTAAGCTTTAGGTGCAACAAGATACTTACAGTCAGAATGCATAGCAATATTGTGTGCACTGTGTAAAATTATAAAGCATATTTGCTAACATTAAAATGTTTCACCTCGAATCTGTAATGTATAAAGATTCAAGTAAAAACAAACTTCTTACAAAACTCCTCTAGCTTATGAAATGAGTTAGCTTTATTATTTCCTAATAAAGGACTAAAAGACTGCACACACAATTTCTTACATGAACATATTTTGTCAACAGTTTCAAGAAGGGCTTTGATGTTTAAAATTATATATAATATTGCTAATATTATATAGCCTGATTTCTGAGCATATTTGAAAATCTAATTTTTCTCTTTGATGATTTTTTCATTTTTTGGCTAACTCTCTGCAAAATGACATTTGCCTAATGTGACTAAGGGAACTATTTTCTGATTAATTAAAATTATAAACTATACCTTTTTTATTTTACTGTGGCTTTAACTTGCCAATAATACCAAAGTTTATTTTAGCATTTGTACCGCAATTTGAAATATTGAGACAATTCTCATAAATGCCATGACATATATGTGTCTAATTTATTTTCTTTACACATCATGTTATTTGCTTTCACTTATTGCTGTGTGAAAGAGGTATTCCAGCAACCTTTAAATGTAAAAATAAAGTTACAATAACAGCCATTCCTGCCAAGTTAAAATCACACTGTGATATTTTTAAGTAAGTATACATGTTTAGTTTGCAGCCTACATTTAGACTTCATATTGTCTTGACACTAATAGTATTTTTCATTTCTTTTACTCTCTTCTCTGTCTAATTTTTTCTTTCATGTCTTCACCTCCAGAGTAAATTTATCTTTGGGATTCCTGACATGCTGAAGATATCTTATTCCAAACAGCCAACGTGTGACACTGGTAAGCCATGTTACCAAGCAGTAAAGTGTGAAATTAGTGTATACACTCCTATTCAAAAGGACAGAAGATGTGCTATTACGTGAACACGGAAGAAGAGAAACCCATTTCACCGTCAATGCTGCTGTTTAAGCCTAAAATGGTCTCGTATTGAATTATAACTCTGATAATCTCAGTGAATTAATTAAAAAACACATGAATTTGTTACATATGCAAGACTGGCAGCTTTAAGCGAACTGCATTTTGCAATATATTTTCAGTACAAACATTAAGCATGATATAGTTAAGTATCTCTTACCGTGATCCTTATTCCAACCAAATGCAGACGCCTGGAGCGACCATCCAGACACCCTAATTTGTTTGTTTTTTTGCATCGAGAGCTCTGCAATCGAGCTCCACTCAGTCTCCCCACCTGAATCATTCCTGGATTGATGCATGCTGAAGATCATTTTCTAAGCTACTCATCTGTGTGGTGGCGCACATCCAAAACACGCTTTGTTTTAGGTCCCACAGAAAAAGATTGATCTGAATCCAAGAGTAGACAAATAGAAGCGTTCCCTACCTCGGCGCCAAGATTAAACTACATATTGAATGCACAGAGTGGACTGAAAATAAATCAGGCTTTGTTGTGTGGAAGAGACGCATACATGTCCCACGGGAAAAACCGAAAGCTCAAGACATGCAGAAGAATTTTAAATTTAGGCAAACACACTGAGGTGCAGAAGTTTTTGGTACTGAATGAGTTTTTTTTTTTGTTCTCTTAACTATGTTGTCCAGATGTCTTACAACTGTAGACTTAGCAGTCAGGAGACATCCCAAGTGGGAATATGTTATGTAAGATAAGGAAGACAGACACACATTTATCTAGTTTCTGAGTTCCTTTCATTGCAGAAATCACAGAATTTCTTCTGCACACTGCTGCAACAACAATAGTGCCTTACTCTGCAGATATATGATACAGGCCTGCATACAGATTATAGATTCAATACAAACTCATGATGGCAGGCTTGACAGTTGAGAAAACAATACACTCCTGCTGCCTTTGTTTTATCGACCACCCTCCCTCCGCAGTCATTGTGAAGTCCATAATAAAAATGCATCAGATGCATCTCCCTGTCCTCAGCAAAACGTCACTCAGGGGACGGCATCTAGACCTTTATGAGAGCTAATGACCCACGGCTTTCCCACTACCATCAGCATGATTAGGTTCAATGTCTGCACTCAACCTTTCGTTTATGCGCCCTTGAAGGAAAAAAAAATGGCAAGTGATATTGACAAATGAACAAAGAATCTGACTCGGATAGCAGGGATTTTATATTCAAGGTGATGTTGCCAACAACACTACCTCCACCTTGTCAAGAGGATTTTCACAGAAATTAGATTTTGGCCAACGCTTCACACTTGACACCTCCTGTTAGACATTTTCCTGCAGCGTACACACAGGATGTGATTGTGAGCTGCTATAACAACCATATGAAATGTTTAGGGAACCATTTATAAACACTAACAACACCAGCTTTTTATGCATTCTTAAATGTCTGTTGTTTTTAATTAGATACTTTGAATGTTTGGAGAAGGTTTTGGATAGCAGCCAGGGTCTAACCTGCACAGCCATCTTGACAAAATGAAGTAGCAAACATTCAGGGAAGAAAAGTGGACCTCCACAGTTGGAAATGCATGAATCCCTCTGGGAGGGAGGAATATACATTTTTTTAATTGTCCATTTAATATCTACTTACTTTTTTTTTTTTAAAAAAACCCAAATCTTTAAAGAAAGATAATTTTGGGTCCCATTTCAGCATGGGCTGGTATGAGATTGTTACACTATGATAACTTTGAGTAAAAATTATTTTATTAATCATGTTAGGGAAGAGATTGACACAAATGCTACAAAGGACAGTGTAACAAGGTCAAAAGTCACTCCACATAAGTGCCAGTTTGATATAAACAGGAACTACAAAGTAAAAAATAAAGGAAAAGGACAAATACACATCTTTGTAATATTGTATTTATCTAAAATATCGGTCATTGCAAGAACAAAGGACATTGTCAATAATAACATTGAGTCATCACAAATGTTTGTTAAATAACTAAATGCCACAGTTCCACAACAAGTTAAAAATAAAAATAAATTGATCTAATGTCGTGTATTTATGATAAAATAATGTGCATTGTATGAGGCTTACATGTCAGATTAAAAGTACCGTTTGAAAATGACATGCTTTCAGGAGGTATTGGATATACTTTTCTAAAATCTCACATTTCTCAATTGAAATGTTTTTGGTACTGGTCTGATGTAATAGTGTAATCCTAAATGCTGGATTTTTATTAGCTGTAAGCGGAAAATCATCATAATTAACGGAAGAAAGGATGGAAAACATCAGTCTGTGTGTCACAGACTGTTTGTGACACACTTTATAACATGCTTTACTTAGTAAATGGAGTTGTTAAAATAGTATTACTTATTGTTTTCGACTATATATGTAGTAATACTGTTGAATTGATGTGTTTTATTTATTGTTTTTTTACTAGACTTAATTAAATATGCTAAATTAAGCCACTAGTTATGGTTTACTTGCTTACTCTGCACATTATTTGCTTTTTTCTGTTCTTCTCTTTACAGAGTAACACAAGCAAAACAGACTGAGATTAGCAGATTAGCTCTGTATGCTAAGTGCTCAGACCTGGATTTGGGTTGTAAACAGATGTTGCTTGTAGGTTTAAAAGAATGTTACGTTTTTGTGGCCCAGAAAGAAGCTATCAGAAAAAGCACAGACAAAATCAAATAAATTCTTAAGCATAACATTACCCAGTATGGAGAGCATCTACAAGGAGCACGAGATCAACAAGTTTAAAAAAAAAAAGAAAAAAAGAATATGATCAACCAAACTCACGCTCTTGGTCACTGCTTCAACCTTCTTCTACGGACAATGGTTGTCTCTACCTCTTTTTACTAAAATAGATCAAAGGTCTCATTTGTACCACAGACTATTAAGCTACTAAATATATTATATGCATGCACTGCAATAGAGGAAATGCCTAAATGGTCTGTATGTAGTTGCGATTTATTCTTATATTTTGTATCGTAACCTAGGTGACTGAGGCAGCCGTCAGTCAAATCGTTTCGGTGCAGTACTCGGCTCGGTCCGGCTTGTACTATATATGAAATCTAAGAAGAGCCACGCAGAGCTGTGCCGGATTTGCTCATGGAAAATGAATTTGGCCTGGGCGGACTGAGACCATACCAGTTAGAGGCGGTCTAATGGAAAAGCGCATTTAGATACACCTATGCAAATACCACAAATCGATTTCCCCATGGGGACAAATAAAGTATTTAATTATGTAAGAAAAAGTGATGGTACTGCTGTTTTGATAACGTACAATTGAGAGAAAGGATTAAAACATTTTTTCAGCCAACTGACTGGCAGTGTGCAGCAACAGATAAGGGAAGAGCAACACATTGATGTTAAATACTGCATTCAGCTGGTCAGTTGAGCGGTTTTAAAGCTTTGGTATTACGCAGTACTAGCAATCGGCCCAGGCATTGCCTCGCTGTTGCAACTAATATGATCTTAGGGAATAATCAGTTCAAAATCAGATCTTTGAGTTTGATCAGTTCTTACAAGTCACTGTTACATGAGCCATTACAACATTATTTACTTAGAAGGCCGTTATAAATAACAATTACCAATAATGTCCCACCTGATACATGTTTAGTTGATGAGTAAAATTAAATTATTTTTTTTTCTTTAGTTTGCAGTTATTTTGAGATGTAACCAGTCTCCATTGGCACTAGATTTTCTCTTATAAATTCATAGATTAACTATGCTGAAAGCTAATCTCTGTTTCTCCAAGCTGAGGTTGTTCAGAAAACTGTGCAGGTAATATACTGACTGCTAAAAACAATTCCACTGAACACTCAAAATAAGCTCATTAACAGCAGCTATCGTCCAAATATTTTACCCATAATTGCTTTAGCTGTATTTTTATTTATTATTGAATCTTTAGGAAACCCTTCGTAACTATCAACTTTCTACTATTTTTATATATGCTAAAAATAAAACAGGGTTGGAAAAACATGCTTCTACCTCTATACAAAGAAACTTGCTATATATGTTTCTGTCTTTTGACCTTGCAAGATGCTTGGGTGCCTCAGTGCTTCAGATCAGAGAACAGTCCAGTAACAGGTTCATTAAAACACTTTTTGTTTCATCCTAACCTGGGTCAAGGATGTAGCTCTGCAAGTCTCTGTCCTCATTTTGCTTTTCCTGTCTTTGTATTAAAACAGTAAAAAATAAACCATACAGGGTTTTCTGGTTTCCTCACTGTCTTTAGGTGAAATAAAGCAGAGCATTTGGATGGCTGTTACTATTTCCAAATGCTTCTTTTTTTAAATTATCATTTTTTGTAGCCTGGAATATTTTCACCCTTAAGTTGTTTTTACTATGCAGCAGGTAGGACAGAGAAATTACTTGAAATTATACAGGCAAATATTAAACCCATGTTAAAAAGTGCAAATCAGAGAGAGATACTCCAGAGCGCAGACCTAGCTCAGTCTAATATGATTGCTTGGATCAATATTTTTTGTCCCTGATGTCAATCCAAGTAATTTAAGATGAGGCATTTAGAGAAGCAGAAAATGCAGCACAGATATTTTGTCCCAACTAACGTTTCAGGAGGATAGCAATAACGGGACTTATTATGAAAAATAATACGATGGTACAGCTGTATAACTGACATGATGCCACTCCAGCCCCATGCAGAAGTAGAACAAACCTCTGACAAACAAACAAGGTTATAAGGTGAAGGAAGTGAAGCTCACTGTATCACCTGGTGAGGCATTTCTGCCTTATCAGCCAACATTAGCCAAAGAAGATAGGCAAATTATTTTGAACAAGTCATCTGGCCCATAAAGTTATTTGAGGGAAACCCTGGAGAATTTGACGTTAAAGCTCAATGGTGTGAGGAGCAGTAAATTGCTTTTGAAAAAATTGAATGTTTCATTTAAGTGGGGGAATTCTTTTTATTTGTTTTATCTTCAATATCCTGTGATGGATTTTTGATCTCTGGCTGTTGAAATTCATTTTTGTTTGTTAAATAACACGGCAAAAAAAAAGTTTAATCATAGTGTTTTTGTTTTGTTTTATATTGCATAAAAATTGTCAGCAGTCCGGCAGTATCTTTCGCCCGCACAGCTTTCGGGGTTTAGACCTAGAGCATCCAGACGTAACGGTGTTGGCTATTCCATATTGTGATGTTATGCTGCAATTATTAGGCTGTCTTACTGCTTAAAATTGGCAACGCTGAAGGATATTTGTCATCTATCTTATTATTATTATATTTGTTCAATCTTCAAAATATTTGACCAGCCATGTCTTCTGTCATTATCTCGATGCCTCTTTCTTGACATAGTTTTGTCGAGTGCAACTATGGGTGAGCAATTATTTAATAGTACTGAACTATGTTTTGATCATGCATGGCAGGCTGTGTATGAATATTTGTACCACATGCCTGAAAAATGACTGCCTTACTGTGGTTATCCATTTGTAACCACAGCTCAGTTTTGGACCCAACTTGACACATTATTCTTTGATTGAACCTCTAAGCATACAATATAATGACGACAAAAACCTTCATACGAACATGTATTTATACCATCAATTACTGTATTCAGCCACTCATGAGGTTGGCCACAGGCATTTTTCCATCTTTTCATTTTCACAGGCTCAGATTGAGTTGTAGTTGTAGTTGCCCTCTAAATGCTCTGGGTAAAGCGTGCCTTAAGTGCATTTTCCCCACCGACAACGTTTAACAATCAAACCAGATTTTTTTCTTCCAAATCTCTATGACTGCAGCACATTTGTAATAATAAACTCCGGCACTTCAGTTCAGTTCAGTTCAGTTCAGTTCAGTTCAGTTCAGTT
>CAEFZY010007355.1:0-15818 GCA_903066815.1 Brachyrhaphis roseni | reverse complement strand
GAATTTTTTTTTTTTTAACTGTTCTGGGCTTCAAAGTTTTGTTAAAATTGTTTTTTTTTTTTATGTTTTTAAATTTTTTTTTAAATTTATATATATATATATATTTTTTTTTTTTTTTGTACTATTGTTTGATTCCTAAAGAATAACATGCCAGGATCTGAATTTGTATTGTTGTAAACCGTCATTCAATCAAGATGGAATCTATATAGTTCCTCTGTATTCACATTGTTAATAAATTCCTTCTTCAGAGGTATTCAGCTGCAGCAATATGCTGCTCTGAACGGATTTTAGAAAAACTTGAAAGCAACAAAATAAAAGGTATTGAGGATAGGGGTCAGAAAGGAAAGGCAAGAATCATTTCCAAACAAGTGGTTACAGACACCTTGTAGTAAGATTCATGTGTTTCATTTTTATGATTTTTATGCCACAACAATGTTTCCTGCATAATCTGGTACATGCAATCTTTATCTTGTATGTAAGCTAAAAAATTACATACAAGTCCAAACATGCATTGAGTACAACCTATACAATTGACTTCATTCAAACCAATACGAGAGGGAAGAAGTAAGGCAAAAATCTAATTCCTCTGTATTAAAAAAGTAAGATATTCTGCCCATTTGTACCTGCTCATCCATGCAGCGTCTTGATGGGGCTGGTACTTGTACCAGTTGAGATTCGAGGGACAACCATCATCATAATCATGGTGGCTTCAACTTCCCCATCTACTGCTGCATCTATAGCTAGATGGTCAAGCTCTCACTCAAACACAGAAAATTGGTCAAAATCATGCTATTTATCAATGTTGATTACCTCCATTATTGTGTTTTTTTTTTTCTTTTATCCAAACACAAAGCAGGAATTGCTCTATATTCCTTTTTTCAAAAAGGTATGCATTTGTGTAGTCATGTGGAGAAATCCAGCTGTGGCTTTTATTGTCAGGCCCCATTTGTTACTAAAAAATATCGCCCTACTTGGTAACATCTTATATCTACTGGATTGTAGAGGGTTAAGTAGATATTAAACACATTGTGCTTCACAAGCATTAACACTAGCAACATTTCATGTTGTATATTGCTTTTTTATCTGCTTTCCCCCTGTTTTAACTGGATTTTACTGTATGTTTCACACACCTGTACTTACAAAGGCCACTTTTTCCTCTTGGTCATGCTATAGCATCAGCAGCTACAATGAACTCCTTAGTTCTTGGCGATTTAATCTTTTTTTCCATTTATATGCTAAGTCCGCCGCAAAATGGTTTTGAGCCAACATCATCTTCAATGATCTTAATCTTTCGGACACAAAATGAAAATACATTGTGTGTGTGCGTGGGTGCAGGGGTATGTGTGTGTGTGTGTCCTTCAACGGCCTGTGCTGCTCCTTAACCTGGGTAGGCAAGTGGTCAAAACCTTCCTGGCACAAAGGCACCTTCTCATATTAGCACTAGAAAAAGTGTGTCAACTCCGAGGGAAGACTCTAGAGTGTAGAATGAAAGAGAATTGCTTCCAACATTGACCAAGAAGGGTCCAAACATTATTAAAGTCCCTGGGGATTTAGATAGAAATACATCACAGAGGCAAATGAGAGGCTAGAAATTCTAACAAAATGTGAATTCTCCGGCCGCAGGACAAAACAATCACATACAAAAATAAGTGTCTGAGCACAAACTATAGAGCCATAACTTCTATTTGGAAAACAAGGCCCCAGGCTGGGAAAGCTGGGAGGTGATGGAAGTCATTTCTAGGCCAATACCTTTATGTATTTGCTCTATACCTGTCCTGCAACAGAAAAGGATAAATGATACAAAATTTATTGTTTAATTTGATCTATTCTGTGCCTGATTATGCTGATGAGGTATTGTATGTTAAAGTACCTAAGTCGTTCAGTCTGATAAATCAAAACTCAGCTTGGAGGATTGATTTCTATTGAGCAAATATCTACAAGTTTTAGGAAGAACCAGGCAATCTTTGAATATTTCCCTTGTTTATTTATCCCATTGAAAAGAGTAAATAATGCAATCAATTTACAAGTAAGGGGATGTTTGTGGCTGCTAAATAAACTGATGCAAAGCTAATGTGTAAAAAAAAAAATCTATGAATCTCTAAGGAGTCCAAGGAAAACTTGATCCCTTAATTAATTGATTAATCTGAAAAAAAGGAGGACTTCAAAGTCTCACGATTACCTTTTCTCTATGAGCTTTCAACAGCTGAGCCACCACAACAACATAAATAAAAAGAGTAATTATGGTTGTCCCAATGGATCCCTTTTGGTGTGCTGTTTCTACTGTCCCATCTCTGAGCTATGCTGATCAGTTCAAAATCCTGCTTCTCACTTTCAAGTCTATCCATAACCTGCCTTCGCCTTATCTTTCAGACCTCCATCATATCACCACACACTCCAGCTCCCTTTGGTCGTCATCTTCCATCCATTTCACGGTGCCTCCTGCCCGTCTCAGCATCATGGGGGCAGGGCCTCCAGCCACTCTGCTCCCCATCTTTGGAGCATACTCCCCCCTGATTTTTGTAAAATTCACTCACTTTAAATTCAGACGTAAGACTTATTCTATTCAATAATAATGATTTTCTAATTATTTAATATCATTTCTATTGCATTGTTCAGCTTCCTTTGTTCTGTGTACATTGGTTGTTTTTATTGTATTGTTTTTAGTTTGTCTTTGAGTGTTGAGGAAAATTACTTTAAGTAAAATTAAATATCATTGTATATTCAACCAAGCGCTTTAATTCTGAGCAAATATAGACTTATGGATGATTAATAAGAAACATATTTAGAGAAGGTAGAGAGAGGGATTCATTTATAGAGTTTAGATTCGCTTTCAGCATGTTCCTTGTGTGCATGCATTCCCCTTTTTCTTACAGTTTGAGGATGGAAACTATTATTTTCATAATTTAGATAAATGTTCACAACACCTATTATGTTTATTTGATAGGAGACTGATGGACCTTCAGTGTGTTTTAAAATGACAGGATTCAATAAAAGAAAAGTTTTTTTCACCTGCATCCAAAGTAAAAAAGAAATTGTCATTCTACAACTACCTGCTTCTTTATAGATTTTCACTGAGCAGCAAAGGAGTCCTTTCTGTTTTATTCAGTCTCCTCCGGGCAATGCTATTAGTATTTATCAATATATTGGGTCTCAACTTGAGCTTGAAAGCATTTTCCATTGTTGGTGTATTTTAGTGCTGCTACGGCATTCAAATATGAGTAAACAATTGTTCTCGTCACGGCAAGAACACGTTAGTGTCATTAAACTTTGACACTAACGTCTTACCAGAATGTTTGAGACTGTTTTTATCTTTTTCATTTTTGTTTTCATGGCGGGAGTTTGCATTAAGTTTAAAGAAGAATCAGATAATATTAAATAGCTACAAAGTTAGTGAATGTTCATCAGAATCTACCTACTTTATCTGGAGTCTTCTGATAGACCATTATTATTCCAACAATCATTACATACTTTAAGGAGAAAAGTTCAGGGTGCCCAAGGAAGTCTAGCAGCGAACTTTCTCCCAGTGAAGACTGAGGTTGCTAACATTGCCAAGCTGCCATAGAATTGGGAACACATCTGTCAATGCCTGGTCAATACATTCATAAATCTGATGTATTTTTAATAGATTTTGAAGTTTATCAAATCTTTATTTGTAAATGTCAGTATATTGAAGAAACTTCACATCTGACCACAATAAAACAGATTACTTAAAACGTACTGGACCACAATAATGTGCTTCCACAAGACTGTCCTAAAACTGAAGAGAAAACATTGAAGACCATGGAAATGGTTAAGAAAAGCCTCACCCATCATTAACTGCCACATGGCAACACTGCAAATCCTACTAAAATATTTAGAACATAGTCATGTTGGGATGTGTGAAGCTTCCTCCTGCCTCGACGAGAGTGTTTTCATATATTAGGATACAATAATGGCTGAAGCTGTGGAAGCACAAAAGCCCACGCATCTCATTAGCTATTCACAAGGACTCAAATCTATCAAAGTAGACTTTTTTTTCTTAAGAAAAACACATGTAGATGTTTCCTTTCTTGGTTCATATTTCATGTGCCTGGGCTTGTGTGCTGACTTTACAAGCTGCATATTCAGTCCACTGAACTTCCTGTTCCGTGTGGAGAGCATGGTTTTCATTATGCACCAGTGAACATCAATAAAATGGAAAGTTTTTAGTTGAAAAAAAGCTTAAAAGTGTAGCAGTTGGATGTCAAATGGCTGCTTCAGTTTTTAGTTATATATTCATTTCATACCTTTTTTTGTATAAAAAGATGATCATTGAGTTCTCCATTCAGGAAAATCCACACTTCATTGAGTTTATAGCTTGTTAATTTGGTTAATCTTATAAAGCCATGACTTAGTCTGACCTCACAATTCGGTGACAGCAGACCATGAGAGTACACTTCACTGCTTTCTTCTCCCAAACCAATCAAAGTGCTGTTGTTATTGAGGGCAAATTTATTGTTCAAGAGGATCACATGCTCGATTCTTTGCCACATTAAGTCTATGAGAAATGTCTTTGTTATGCTGGCAAGCTGAGAGACTAAATGAAAACCAAAGCTATTATTAGCAAGCTTGAGGCTTTAATGTGCTCCCCATCTTTAATGTATGAAAATGCAAGCAAGCAATTGTCCCCGAAGAGTTATTGAAAAAGTTAATGAGGATCCTGTCAATTACATTGCAGCGCTGATGTTATTCTGTCTGTGTATTATCTGGTTTTGTTAAGATCTAGCTAAACAGAATCATACTGAATTTGTTGAGATTACGGTGATGCATGTTTCCAGGGCTGCTCATTTCAGTGTGACCCTATGCGTAGTGGGAGCTGTGGGGTTTGATCTTAGTTCTTAGAAATGTCTCACTTTGAAATTAGATACAAATAGATGGATCTGAGTGACGGCACAAGAAGACTCAGATGCAATCAAAGTTTTTAGGTTCAGGGTGTTTATATAACCTTCATATGGCTTGAAGAAAACACTTTCAGATCTCTAGTAGTCAGTTAGAAAGTGTCATGAATAGCTTTGCCCCACTTTGGGACTCCAGCAGCTTAGCTGTGCCTGGTGACTGTGACTCAAGGAGGAACGAGAAATGATAAAAGAGTAAATTAGCGATTGCTACAGAAATCAGAAGTTCGATGTATGATATTCACTCTTTGCAGAACCACTTTTGATTTTACCCCCAGTAGCTTGTTCTCTGTTCAACTGGGCAGTTATTGTCATAACATTACCATATTATTACGTTTATTGGCCATATTTGAGAACTGAAAAACAGTATACAGTTTGTTGTATTACTGTTAATTTCAATAATAAAAAAAACCTAACAAATAAAAGTGATCCAACGTGTCAGTTTTTGGAATCTGTGTAATCCTAAAATCTGCTAAATAAAAACACCATTATAGCAAATGGTAATTATCATCAGCAAAGCATTTTTATAGTTACAGTGATAACCAATGTTGAGAAGTCCAAACTTTGTGCAAAACTACAAACTTTTAAAGGCAGCTTGTAGTGATGGAGCTCCTGAGGTTAGTTTTAAAAAGAGTGATGAAGACGTTATGAAAGCACTGTGAGCCGCCCACACAAAAGAAGAAATAATAGATGGAATCAGAATTGTCACACTGGTGTTTAAGGTAGCTGATATTATATTCACATTATCTACACATGCACTGATTAAAATGTTCTTATGATAAAAATCATCTAGTGATGTCCTAAATCTTTTTTTCTTCCTTTTTATCTTTTACGTGTCATGTTCATTCCGTATATCATTATGTAAGTGTTATTTTTTTTATACCCCATAAAGTCTGTGATCAGAAGACTGCACCCTGTGTTGTTGTGATTAAAGCTTTTTGAACACTTAGTTCTTTCTTTAGAAAATCTGTCTCTTTATATTTTTGTTGGTACATGCAGATCTGGCACCTTGGTACTTTAAAAGCATTTCTCTCCTAGCAGTGTATCCACAAAGGTAAGGATAAAATTCTGTTCTTAGAAAGAGCAATCACAGAGCAGGGTGGAAAAAGGAACTTGGCTCTGATTGCACTTTACATTTTAGGAGTGAGACAACGGACGGACGGACGGACGGACGGACGGACGGACGGACGGATTGATTCTTCAGCCAGTTGACACCTGTAGCCACCAATTGATATGTGTTGTTTTGTCGAAACCACTTAAAACTTTTGCACATAAACAAATCAACAACACGGACCTTACATAAATTGGTGTCAAACAGCAGAAACCTGCTTTGCAACGAGCCCTGCTCAAACTAGCCATTAACTAAACTCTTCTTTTAGGATTCACTTTTGTTTTTCTTGGATTAACCTTTTAAATTGAGACTGACATTGTGTTTTCAGTAATATTCTAATATTCAACATGATTTGTCAGAAGGACACATAACCCATGAAATGGTGGCTAGATTCAAGAAACAGTGACCACAAACAGTGACATAGCAGCGTATCATCACTGTTTCTGTAAATTAGTGCAACTTTGATTCCCAGCGTCTTCCTACAGTTGAATTTTTAGAAACATAGCTCTTTAAATTGTTCTCTGCTTTTATTTTACTGTTTCCTTAAGCCAGTTGCTCTCTTCTCCCTTCACTGCTTTGTTTTATTGGAATCACAGGGAGCTCAAGATGGTTCAAAAAATTGTCATTTTTGTACAAACCTTTCCACGATATGTAGTATATTAGATTTTCCCCTACACTTAAATGACTTTAGTCAAGACAGTCATAGCACAGTGAACTATAGGGTGAGAGGATTTAACTACAAAACGAGCTAAAAACTGTACTGTTGTTAATCGTCCAGGCTTTCCAAAAGAAAACTAATACAGAAGCTTGAAATTCATCACAGTTTGAATTCATGGTATGGTTTGAAATGAGTCTAATACTGTTATTGTGCAACCCAGTTGTGCTCTCCAGACATGATAGAAATGTTGCAGTAAAACCTAGTTATATCAGGTTTTACTGCAACATTCAATTATTTTTAGTGATTTTCTTTCCAGTTAGTTAATCTGCTAAATCATGTGCCTGAGTTCTTGTACTGAATTGATGATATTCTTTGGTAAAATCCTTAGTTTGTTTTCTGACAACCATTCTGATCATTCATCATCTCAGTTGGGAATAATTTGTACCAGCCAGACAAATCCTAAATATGTACTTCTATTTGCTGGATGCTTTGATTTGAAGACCATGTCTGTCTCTGATGAAGTCAGGGCCATTTTGTTTAATTGGGGTTTTAAAAAATATATTTCTAGTTGTAAACAGGAAACATTCTGTTCTAGGTCAAAATAATTAAGCATTAACATGTTAAGATTGCTTTTTATCCTAATATTGTGACATTTTATGCTCGGCTCTCTCTAGTCTTGTGCAGCAGCTACAAAGCTTTGGAGAACATATGGTCAGGGGCTGTGGGTTATCCATTTGCTTGTCTGCCTGCAAAAATTAATGTTGACCCAATTGGCAATACATGATTTCAATGGTCTACATTTAGACATTTGTCCTTGTTAGATCAATATGTAGTCATGATTTACACTTTTTTGTCTAGGTTTGGTCTGGTCGTAAGGTGGTCTAAGCAAATGTGCACATTGTGCAAAAATACCAGAAACTTCGAGACCGCTTCATTTGAACTATCATGAGAAATTTATTTCTATTTCAATAGTGGTATTTTGGCAACAACGTTACTTTACAGAAAAAGGACTCCAATTTTGTTTCTTTTCACAAGCAAAAAGTTGAGATTATAATAGTAAATATTTGTACAGTACTTGTGAATACTGCAATATCATATTCAACAACCCCAGAAAAACTGTTCAACATGAGTTGTAATGTCTGAACAGAATTGCTTTAGACTTATTTAAGGACAACACCCCCTAACCAATTTGCTTATAACACAGAAATAACACTTACAGAATATCTTTGGAAAAGATTATGAAAGCACCATTAACTTTAGATATTAGACATTTTTTTGTATCTTAAAAAAACATGAAAATACTGGGTTACTTCTTTTTAATAAATTCATCTCACTTATGTGTCTGCATCTTTTCTTTATTTATATGCATGATGCTGGAACCCAGTAATTTCCCACTGGGATTAAAACTGAATTTTCATCAAAAACCTGCCTCCCACATTACTCTAAAGGACCGACTGAGTTTGCATGGACTGCATTCACCGCTTGGTACAAGCTAAGAAAGAAAAAATGAGCTTGGTAAGCTAAGCTACCCTCTACCTGACTACTCCATTTGCATTTTGGAAAGTACACAATAGGCTTGAAAATTAAATGTGCAGGAAGTTGTCCCTCTAATGAAATTCAAGAGCTCGACTGCAACACTCGACTTGCATCCCTTGATAAAAAAACA
Organism: Brachyrhaphis roseni; assembly: GCA_903066815.1. Lineage (NCBI taxonomy): Eukaryota > Metazoa > Chordata > Actinopteri > Cyprinodontiformes > Poeciliidae > Brachyrhaphis > Brachyrhaphis roseni. The sequence goes on along the minus strand of CAEFZY010007355.1, from coordinate 7,470 downwards.
GACACTGATGGGAAGGCGAAATAATGAACTTGGATGCCTGAGAGGTGCAACCTAATTGGTACGGGCATATTCAATCAAAACACACTTCTGTTCAGTTTTTGCTCATGCAATCTTGCCTTACTTGTAATTGCTTTGATTGGTCAGTGGAGGCAGGGACACTGATGTCCCTGCCTCTAAAGTGCACCTTATTCTTTCCATGTAGAGAAGAGATATGGTCAGTAAGTCTCAGCATGAATATGATTAGTTCTGTCATTTCTCTCCACTGTCAGTCATCTCTACTGTGAACAAGATTTTAGTGCTTGGAAATTGCTAAATGTGCTCCTATTTTCTTAAGCACATAAAAAAAACAAAAAAAAAAAAACAGGGTGCATTCAATTTTATCTACAGAAAAGCTACTGTTTCCAACAAGGTTGAAGTAAAAAGAAAAAACATGAAAGCCATAGATTATTGTCTTCATTTTAAATGCATCTCTTCAATGTTATCTATTGACTGTCTAGATCAGGGGTCTGCAACCCAAAATGTTGAAAGAGCCATATTGGACCAAAAAAGCACAAAACAAATCTGTCTGGAGCCGCAAAAATTTAAAAACCTTATAATAAAGGCAAAACAAGCTTTAAGTGTGTATTTTAGCTATTTTAGCCTATTATCAAAGCGACTAAGTGCATACATTCATGATTTTTCTGAATGTGACTGGCATTTTTGCAAACCTACCTCTTTAAAATGTAAATATAAAAATTATCATTTATTGCTACAATTAAGAGACATGGGAACATTTTTTTTTATTTTGCCCTACCTCGCAAAGATATTGCATTCCCATGCAATACTTTTGCAGTACCTCAAATTCTTTCCATTCTCATGTAACACGTTTTGCATTCCCTTGCAAAATAAGACATTGAAAAACCATTTAAATCCACTCAATTTAACTTTTTACTAGCTTCATTGCAAAACAATTAATTCCAAGCTGTTATGAGAAAATAAAATTAAATAGTATTATCTTGACCATGCTTTCTTGCACAAAAAAATATTTTGCTATTTTGCCTCTTCGAGATTCCTTTTATTTTTACTTTGTTTTGCATTTAAGCATTTCAGAACATTGCACAAGTTTCAATTAGATATAGATAAGCTATAGCTATTTGCAAGTAGTCATGGCCTATCCCAGCAGTCATTGGATGGGAAGCTTACTGGAATCATATAGACACCCAGTCCAAAGGTCAGCACAGTACCACCAATATGATAAACAATACATCACACCGTGTTGCAACAGCGCTGACCCATCAGTACAATCTAGCTGTCATGCTGTCATGCATGTAATGGGTGGACAGAATAAGAATCATTGGGATCTACTGGATTTTAATAAGATTACCTGTGTAGTCAGCAGTTTGAAAATGTGCTATCACTGCCCATTAGATTGGTCCAAACAGGTCCTTAACATATTGTGCTCTGCTTTGAGGCACCCTGAGAGGTCAAGAGGAAATCAATTGGCTCGAAAGAGTACGGACGAGATGGGGCAAGTGGGCGGACTGGTTGATGACTGCCGTGTAGCAATCACAGTTTTATATGAAGGAGCACAGGAAATTGGCAAGCGAGTCAATATTCAATCTAATCAATGTCAAGGCTTTTACCCAAAGTGGCCATTTCTTTTTTAAAAAGTTGCTATCTGGGCAAACTTATGGGTACCAAAAATAAAAGAAGTGGCACAGCAAGTTTCTCCAGTACATTACAGAACAGTATCTCTGAATACTGTATATACATAACTCTAGTAATTAACTAGACTGTTACCATTGTTTGTGCTCATCTTTACATAGCAATGCTACTAAGACGTCTACCTAGCTATTCATCTATGACAAAAATTATAACTGGTTGCCATAAATTTGCCTTTTAGAGTGAAAGTTGCGTATTGTTTGTTAGAGAGCACCAGCAGTTTAAAGTAAATTTTATACCTCTATCCAATGGGTGAATACTCTGCCTTTTCAGGGCATGTGTTCATCCTGCTAAAGAAGCACAAATAGAACCAGGATTAAGAATTCCCTTAAACTCAACAATCACAGAGAATAACATTTCAGTTCAAAATTTTAAAACTATTGAGAGTTGATCAACAGCAAAATCAGGAATAAATGTATTATTAATCAACACAAACTGAGAGATTAACTGACAAAAAAAGAAACAAAAGAAGACCAAGAAATAAGCAGCTAACAAATAAGACAAACTCAGCTACACGCAGTAATTACACACTGCTTCTGAAAGTAAGTGACAAACACTAAAAACTGTAGTGATTAAATTGATTAAAAATCTAAGAATTTCCAGGTACTTACAAGTTGTTCAGATAGTGAAACAAAAAGGGAATTTCACTGCCTAATTCTGAGTTCTTTCTCTGGTGGAAGAATAGACGACGGATTAAAGGCCTTTTGCACTCAGATAACTTTCTTTAACGCTAGAAAGCTGCAACAAAGAACTGAGCGCCTTTCCTGAGGCTTGACCGGACAACTCTCAAACACGTAGATTCACTCCAACCCTGTTTAGCCTGATTTAATTAGACTGCATTCTGTTTGTCTAGAAAGTCTAGTTCATTTGGGGAAGTATGAATGCCCAGTCAAACTCTACTGTGGACCAAAAAAGAGAACTCTTGTCTGTCTACAAACCTAGGTCTTGGTTCAGTTGACATAAACTCTGGCGTGGTTCGAACGCGTATGTGGATGGAAGGGCATCAGAGAGCGCTGCAAAAGAAGGAAGCAAATTCTAAAGGAGAGTATTCTGGGTCAACAGAGCCAAAATAAATTCACGAGTCTAGAACTACAACCACTAAAATTTGACGCTACTCCATTTTTCTTTACATTTTGTGAAGAAGAAAGCTGCGCTGGTCATCTTCTGAGGTTTATATACACTATCTGTACATGTTGAATAATGATATATTAATATATAACTGAATTTGCATTTAAAATTTGTAAATTTTCAATGAGTTTGCATGCTTTCTAAATTTTTGTAATAGCAAGTAAGAATGTAAATCTTAATGAAAGGATTTATTTTCATCAAACAGAAACGTTCACATGTCCTTCTGTTAATATGACCTAAAATCTATGGTTCTGACTTGGATTAAGATCTGCTTGTAAAAGCTGTTAAAATTCTACTGCAACTATATTTGGCCTAACTTAATATTTATTCTTAATCAAATAAATCTTAAGAATCTCAATGCATCACTTTGGAGCAAAGAAATCTTAATGCAAATGGGGTACGCCACTCATAGTTTGTTGTCTTGACTTAAGAAGTCAGCAAAGTGAAGCATGTATAATCACATTTTCCCCTTGACTTCATTCATAATTGCTTATCAAAGGTTGATTGGTATTAGATGCTGTCACTGGAGTCATTGGAGGGAGAGCAAAAGATGGCAAACATTTTAATTAGTGTGGGGGCACTGGGATGTGATGATTGTTTTGTCAGTAATTCTGTCAAGGAAGGTTCTGAACCAATATCATGGCACAATGTTTTACAAATAAAAGAGATGTTGGACAAGTAAATGATTTAACCTGGGATCTTTATGAAGTGGGAGTCATCCTCCCATGGCTTAAACTTAACTGTGTATGTTTCTGGATTGCTTTTCACTAAATTCGATTCTCTAATTGGGATGTGGACATTGCTGGCAACAGCAGATTTACAGACATTTATTGATTGTTTCACTTTGCAGCACATTTTGTTTTATTTCATTTTGCACTTAGGCTTCCTAGCTCCTATTTGCATTAATTACTCTGCTTTTCGAAATTCTTTCAATTGATACTTTAAGAATTTTTGTGAACAGATAGACCATGCCTGTTTTGTCTCAGCCCTAATCAATAGAGTAAGGGAAGCTGATTTAGGCAGTTGTGACCATCCAGTTACCAAGGAGCTGGGCAGAAGGAACTACCGTACTAAGTGTTGCCAGAGAAGCATTCAACCACAAGTGTATCAGAGGCCAACATAAAGTGAAGCAACAGTTTTATTACTGCCAAGAGAAGAATCACAACCATCCTAAAGCAACTTGAAAGTTGCTGTTGGATGCTATTGAATTTTTCAACACTCCCTCTTAAAGTCAGTGACCAAAAACAGTCAAAATGCTTAAGCAGAACCTATAGGACAACTGAAAGACTTCAAGCAGCAACAACAACAAATGCCCTGAGCCAATCAAATTCATGAACAGAGGGGAAACAAAGTTGTTTCTCAACCTTCAGAACTCCAAAGATTTTATCTTGAGTTGAAACCATTATCCCCAAAAGGAGAAAACATGGACAAGTGCCAAGCATTCCCTAAAGTGACTCACCTACCAAAATTACTCCAAGAGGTCAAAAAGACTACAGAGCAACATTTAAAGCACTGCATGATTCAGTTTCTTTGCTTAAGATCAATTATAAGAATTTCAACAGAAGCAAATTGACTGAACAAAATGGTATTAATGGGAGACGTTCAAGATGGAAACAAAAGGATCAGAGAAACCAATCTCACATTTGTGGAAAAAAAAAAACAGTAATAATCTTTGCAAGACCTTTTGGAAAATGTTTAGTGGGGTGATGACATAAAATTGTAACTTTGTGAAAACCATGTGTCTTTTCACATCACATCTGAAACTCAGAACATTTCAAAAATTGGAAGACATACCTATGTTCAGTATTGTGATGTCCTGGGGCTGCTGTGCTTCTTCAATATTTAGTTATTTATTTAATTTCCTTTAACCAGCAATATGGACAACAAACAACAAAGGTGGTTAAGGAAAACAAAAAAGTGACTTATCTTAAATGGCAGCCGGGTACCAATCAGCTGGTACCCAGCTGCTACCAGGGGTACCAGTTGATTGATACCACCTGATGGTGGTGTTAAGCCTAATTCTTCAGCTTGCCTAGCAAATATAAAACAGGTGTACAATAAAAACAATATAGCATTGCAAATAATGATGATTTTCACGTCAAATGCAGTAAATATAGAACAATAAAATACTTGACGGCTGTTGTGAAATCCGAAAATTTAATTTGGTCGCTTTTCTCCTTGTGATCTCCCCACTGAGTTAAATAAGCAGATGATTTGTTGATGTTTGAATTTTTTGTGGGATGAGCGGGCTCACAATTTTAATCATACGCACAACAAATGTTCTCCAAAAGTTGATTTGATTTTTGCATTCAGTGTGGCATGTGAAGAGTGTCAGGAACAAATTCACAGGCACCCACACACTTTCAGACACTTCCAAAGCAAAACAGACGAGCTGTAAGTTATAATTTTTCTACTGGTAGTTTGGATTCATAAACTATCTGTTCAGAACAGTGCTTTTGATGCAAGAAAAAAAAAGTTGCTTTTACTTCATGTAGAACACCACATTAATGCTGAAACTCCAGACTTTGGAGAAAGATTGGAAAGTTTACAAGCTCATGAACTTTTCTAATTTAATGTTTTTGCTCATCCTGACTAAATTGATGCTGATGTACAATAATTCTATTTAATCCGTCAAGTCAGATAGATGCTGAGCAAGTCGATCGCATACCACCCATGTCAATATGATGCATCCATTGAACCAAAAACTGCTCTGGCTTAAGAAGCAGGATTTAGATGGAGATTTTAAGAGGTTAATGCACTTTATCTGTTGGCACAATGAGTTATCTTTTCCAACGCAATGTGACCTTTATTTGCATTTGTACAGATCAAAAGGTGTAAAGACTAATTTTCAGCAGATTATAATATTTTGCATCTGTTTGGTATTTTGCACGATGAACAAAGGTAGAGTATTTTCTTAATGAAGAAATGCTCGTAAGACAATTTGGTACATGACAAGAGTTGGCTAATGTCTCAAGAGTAAAGGAAAGAAAAAGAATTATAAGATATGAGAAGCATAGATAGTATTCTCTGCAATGCAATTTAAAATTTTGTACCTAACTCAGAGTTTTGATAACTGCCCGTGCACCCATCTGGTTAATAAGGAAAAATGGTTTAATTTTCTAGCTGGGTGATTCTTTTTCACAAAACACACATATAAACGCAGGGAGCCTTATCTGGGTTGGCTACTGTGTTGCATTTGATGTACAAATTAATCAAGTCTACACGACATAAATACTTACAGTAAAGCTCCAGAATTGACAACTGCTTGTAAAACAGCACCCAGTAGATGTTCACAAAAAGTAACTAACTGCAAAATTAAGGCATAAATGAGCAGTAACATTGGAGATGTTCTGAACAGTACATAATACCTGGTGTAAGATGCTGGAAAGCAAAGCATGCAAGAAACACCATTACCAGCAGTCTTGATGTCCAGATTAATTATTCCTTAGTATTGACAAGAAGATCAACTGTAAAAGTAGGCAACACAATAAAGTTTGGTCAAGAAAGTAAACCACTTCTATAAAAACATGAACACCAAATGTGAGCTTCACAGCAATGAGGATTGTAGCATGACAATGGAAGGTGCTCTACCGATCATCCATTTTAACAGTAGGAGTGTTTATGGAAACTTTACAAAAACCAAAGAATACTTACATCAGTTCAAAAAGTTTAATTTAACTGTTGCATCTAAGATCTAGCTTGACAAAGTCTTTTTATAAAACAGAATTTCACAAAAAGGACTGATGCATCTACACTCATCCAACAAAGAATATTTGATCATGTTGCTGCCCTCAAAGCAAACTTAACAGAACAAAAGTAGAGTGAAGTATATGTTTTTGGAGACACTGACACCACTTCTGATGCTTTTATCAATAAATACTACTGAGGCTTTATGGTGAAAATGATCAACCAATTTTATATCCAATCGGTATAAACAGCGGGGCTAAGTGATGAAGAGCTGTACCTCATGATGTAAAGCCGTACCATTTTAAACAACAGGAGAATTCAACAGTTTAGTCACTATTCAACCTAAGGATGTCAACACTGAAACGGTTTTAGGCAAAAATAATGAGGAACTAAAATTCACATGAAAATGTCTAAATTTGCAAAGAAACCTATAATCTGTGTAGACAGTTCATCAGCAAGAAAAGATGATTTGGGGTTTAGCTACACTTATATATAAATTACAACTATTATTATACTGTGATATAATGCTATTCAGCATTAGTGCTACTTTTATTGTGTCTGTAACATGCATACATTAACCATATCTTAATAAATTACTCTTGTGTTGGTCAAATCAGCAAATATTCAAGTATTCTTGTTCAATAGACATGTTTTGCAATATTTAAAAAGTGATGATGACCAATAACAGGGGTGACATTTTAACCTGATCCCATATAAAAAAAAACAGACATGATAACAACAAGAGCTGTCAGCCATCTACATCTCAGAAATCTGCAAAGATACCCAAGAGAAACCGGGAAACACATAAGTGTCAACAAGTACGGTGGCCGACAGGTGCAAATGCGCAGCAAAAGAGAAAACATGCAAACAAAAAAGAAAACACCCCCGAATGAAATGCAGCAAACTAAAAAGAAAACACCCCCGAATGAGTCATTCTCAAAAAAGATATTATAC
>CAEFZY010007351.1:0-52140 GCA_903066815.1 Brachyrhaphis roseni | reverse complement strand
ATGATTTTCATCAGCAGAGATCCTTTCTCTTTCCCATATTGCTTGAAACCTGTGGCCTGCTTAATAATGTGGAACATCCTTCTTAAGCAGATTTCCTTTAATTGAGCTCACCAGACAAACTAATCAACCAGCTCTCTGAAATTAATTATAGTGATTCAAAGAACCCTGACACACAATACCATCTATAAATTTAATAGCACAACAAAAAATGTAATCTTTATGACACTTAAATCCAATTTGCATAATAATTTGGAGCACGGTGTAGTTCTTTCAAATCATCTGTCTGAACCAGAAAGATTGCTGCAGGTTGTTTTTTATTGTTTTGTTTTTTGGATCTCCTGAAGCTCTGACAAGTGTTTGCTATTTTTCTCTCTTTAACTGCAACTCATGAAAGGAAAACTTCAAGCAGATTTACAGGCGGTTGTCCAGTGCCTTCCTTTATCATTCCACCTCAGCTTCTCCATGTTTGCAAAAGCTGCTTTCGGAGGACTCTCCGGGGACCGGCATCTGGTCCAGAGCAACAGCACTGAGATCTTTTTCCAAGATGGTGCGGGGGCCATGTCGGAGGCTGTGAAGAAAGGAAACGCTGTCAGAGCAAGCCTCTTTGTAGTTGCCTTTGTTGCAGGTGCCCTGCCATTCACTGTTAAAGCCTGCTGTTTAATATTACAACCTGCTGGACATCTGGTGGCTGTGGCTGAAAGGAAGCAGCAGCACCATGATGACCCTGCTTGATAATATTCTCTGACAGATAATAACAGATGTTGATTATTAACAGATGATAAAATAAATTTTCAGCTAAGCCTTTTATGGTTTAACAAGTCTGTATCTTTAATACAAAGTAATACTTATTTTCTTATCAAATGTTTAGTTTACATAACTAAAACAATTAAGTCTGAATTGACTGAGCCAATTTATCTATTTATCTAGATCTAGCTAACCAACTAGCTAACTCGCTAGATAGATAGCTATTTTTCTAGGAAGCAATCTAGCTAGCTGGCTAGCTGGACCTAGCTAGCCAGATTTAGATTGCTATCTAGCTATTTAGAATAATTTTTTCCCATGTTTGACGAGGTAATATATAAGTCAATTTGGATATCTATTGAGCTATCTAGCTAACTAGCTAGATCTGGTTAGCTAGATAGATATACGTAACTAGTTGGAGATGCAGCTAAATATATTGATAGATGACTAAGAATACCCTCTTTATGATATATATTAAGAGGCAAAACAAAGAACAAAGCCATGTGATCTATATCTGCACACAATGTGAGAGATAATTTAGAAATTGACAACATTCTGCAGTAAAATGTCCACATTTCAGAGGTGCTTAAAGTACCAAAAACTGTACTCAGGTAAGAGTAGCACTACTTCAACATATTTTACTCAAGTAAAAGTAAAAAGTAACTGTCCAAAAAATAACTCAAGGAAAAGTAAAAATGCATTTTAAAAGTTTACTCAAATACATATTTAAGAATTACATCATCAAAAGATACATTTAAGTGGAAATTCTGGTATTTTAAGATCCAAATAACAATTTATAAAAGTAACAAAATAAAATCAGGCAAAAGTACTTTATTCCAAATTAGTTTCTTTCTTATGAAACTTTAACAAACACTGCAGGTGTGTCTGTTTGGTTAAAACATGTTTGTTTTTCACTCAGTAGAGAATTCAGAAATTTTACTCAAGTAAGAGTAGATATACCATCCATCCATTTTCTGTACACCCTTGTCCCTCGTGGGGTCAGGAGGTGCTGGTGCCTCTCCAGCTGCGTTCCGGGCGAGAGGCGGGGTCACCCTGGACAGGTCGCCAGTCTGTCGCAGGGAAACACAGAGACAAACAGGACAAACAACCATGCACACACACACTCACACCTAGGGACAATTTAGAAAGACCAATTAACCAGACAGTCATGTTTTTGGACTGTGGGAGGAAGCTGGAGTACCCGGAGAGAACCCACCATGCACAGGGAGAACATGCAAACTTCGTGCAGAAAGACCCCAGGCCGGGAATCGAACCCAGAACCTTCTTGCTGCAAGGCAACAGTTCTACCAACTGCGCCACTGTGCAGCCCAGTAGATATACTTCATAATAAAATTACTCAAGTAAAAAAGTACAGCACAGTACAAATACTCCTAAATGTTACTCAAGTGAATGTGAGTAAATGTGACTAGTTACAACCTAACTCTGCTAAATTTGAATTAAAAAATGAATGAACAAACAGCAATTTAAGGCATGAATATGAAAAACAACGGCTTCTGGAACTTTACTGGCGTCTATAATTGAGTTGTGTCGTCTTCTCACAACCCGATGGAACCAGGGAAAACAGATGAAAGAGAGCAAGACTGGATGGTTTTGGTCCTTTTTATCCAAATGTGTTTCCAGGCCTTTCAACTTGTAGCAGAAGTGAAGCAGAAAGCTGAAGGCCAGCATGTGTTTTAGGCTTGTCACAGTGAGTCGATGGGGGGGTGATGGAGTCGGCCCTGAATACCTGCCCATCGTCAGCAGCGCACAGTCAGCATCTGTAAGCTGTTAGCACCACTTCATCTCAAACAGATGCACAGAAGTGGACTTAGTGGTGTTAAGGACTTAAAAAAGAGGCAACATGTCTGTTTGTATTTGGAGAATCAGGTATCTGAAGGGGGAAAACGCTGTCTGTCTTTTAATAAGTGGCATGAGGTTTGTATTGTGATTTGGATGATTTTTTTTTTTCCACAAACAAAATTCGATTATAGTACTCCTGGATCTCATCTATTTCTTTTTTTTTTTTTCCAAGTTCATACCCATAAAATACAAGTGAGGTTTTGTTTCAACTTAACGCGAAGCACCATATGGTTTAGTTACACAGTGAAGCAAGTGTTGGAAACAGTTTGGTAGGTACTTTCAGAAAAATACTTGGCAAATAAAAAGGTGATCCATCATCATTCACCTTTCATCTTGAGTAAAATTCAACCTGTAAGATAAGCAAATCACCACAGAGTGGCTGAGGAAATCAAACAAAGACATAGATCTTCTTACGTCTTTTCCAAGAGATTCAGCTGTTATAATACATCATGCAGCCATGGTAAAAGAAAATACTCTGTCAATTCCAGATTTTTAACATGTAAATATCTTGATTCTAACCTGATGTGTAGAAAACCAAGAATTATTTATTTAGAAAGGAATGTGGGAACACGTAAAGCGGAGACTGATGGAGTTGCAGCTTCTTCCCTCTTGTGCAGGTGTAGAAACTTAACTATAAAATAAATAAATAAGCAGCAAAGAACAAAGTAGTTTTTTTCCTGTAGAAATGCCAACAGAAATGTGTTTACAGAATTTAACAGAACAACACTATAAATGATGTAGCTGAAACTAAATCTCCATTTGTTGCTCCTATTTCTGTAAAAGAGAAACATACTTTAAATGTTTAAACGTAAAACTCTCAGATATTTCTTTGATTTTTCGCTGCTTTTCCCCTGCAAACTGTCATTTTATTTCTTGGCTTGATATTACCAGACAATGGTCATTTATCTCTGTCCAAAGATACATTTTCAGCCGAACTGTTGGTCAGATTAATCTCATGCATCTTTATTGAGCATCTTCTTTTCCTCTTATATCGGAAAAAGCATTTAAAAAAATGTTTTTAAGAAAGATCACAGCTCAACAGGTTTGTCAGAGAGCTGCTCACCCCTTGATGCTTGTACAAAATTAACAAACAAACCAGAATGTGATATTTTGTGACTATTAAGAGGCGCTTTGGGTAAATAATCTGTTAGAATTATCCTCCCTGTTGGGCTGCATAAAGGAAAACGTGATCCAGCCGTGACTATTGTGAATTGAAATGCTTTGTTGATTACAGAAGCAAAGTGTCTTTTAACTGGGGAAGATTTCAACAAAAGATGTGTTCAGCAACAGGACAGAAGTGATGGATGAAGGTATTTTGCAGTGTTTTTCACATGGGTTTTGACCTGCATGTAAACTCTGCTATATTTGTACCAGTGAGGTAAACACAAGGCAGGCAGGTGAGGTAGTGCTCACCTCTCGTCCTGACAAGTTAGAATACTAACAATGAGACATTCTGTCCACTGGATGGGTATATAAATGTATTTTCTGTGTAGTTTTAAAATGTTTGTGGTCAAAGTCCCTGAAATTAACCTGGTGGCTCTGGATTACTGATGCAGGAAGTTAGCACATGTTCACTGCTGGCTCTCTTTACGTCGCTAGGTTTGATTACATGCTAACTTTCCAGTGAATGTGTGTGACATATTTAATGTTTCTGATGGGACATTAATGTGCAGTGAAAATGCAGAGGGTGATAAAAAGTACCATGCCACACTGCTAGGGGGCAGTGCTGAGCTTCATGGACACAACAGGAGCTCTTTCTCACATTGGAAAGACTGAAGATATAAAGTTGGATTAAAACAGATCCAGAACAAACTTTCCTTAAATGTGCACTTTGTAAAGTTACACAGTAAAAAATGAGCAGCAATAATTTGTTATTTAGCTGCGATAAGAGAAAAAAATCAGGGTTTATTTTCCAAAGTCATATTTTCACCATATGTTTTATTCATCTATAAATGTCACAGCTTCAAACTAAATATTTAGCATCAAACTATATTGCTCACTAACTTAATATTTGGCTTGGTGTTAAATATTTAGTTCTAAACTAAATATTTTATTAGTGGGCTAAATATTTAGTTTGAAGTAAACTAGTTTACAGATAAATAATTAGTGTGAAACTAAATACTTTTGCACAGAGTTAAATATTTAGTTAATAAGCAAATTCAGTTGCCAATAGCTAGAAGTGGAAAATATGGGGATTAGAAATGAACCCCCATTTTTATCTTGTAACAGGTTAAAAAACCCAAATTATTGCTGCTAATTTTTGATTCCCAGACCTATTTGGTGATTATTATGAAAAAAATCTAATTTGATTTGTATAAAACTCTCTTAATTTTGCTGAACAGTGTAGAAAGCTTAATTAAAAGCATTTAAAACAACTTAATGTTTGAAGGTCAAAGTGTAACTATAAACCTCTACTTTGGGTTTTATATTTTTGTTTATCTCTCTGAACCTTTTAGACTTGTCTCTCATTTTATTGAAGTCACATTTCTTCTTAGCTCTACAATTTAGATTATAAATAAGTTTATTTCAGTTTCATAATAATTTTTTTCCCACCATGATCTTCTGAAAACGTGCTAGATTTATCGTACACAGGTTTCCACTTGCTGTAATGCACACCGGTCTTAATAGCGTGTGTGTAAACAGAGGATGATGTATGTTTTGTCAGCCTTGTGCAGTTTGACAGCTTTCAAGGCTTTAAGCCATTACTCAGGTGCGGACAGACATGTTTCTGACAAACTGGATCAGATTCGTCAGCCTTCATCTTTTCACTCGAGACTCAACACTCACTTTGGCAGAACAATGCGTAAGAAAAGTATTTATATGTTGAATACGAGCCTGCGGTATTTCACCTGGCGCTGCAGAGGGAAGCTCACTGACAGCGAGTGGCAGCCGCCCTTCACTGCAATTAATATCTGACTCCTCTGCTAACAAAGCGCTTGTCAAAAAGTCCTACCTCCCAACTCTAAGGCCTTTCTCAACACAAATCCCACCCCCTCCGCACCATTACCCATTCAAAAGGCATTTCTCCTCTCTGTTTCAGAGCTGTAACTTTCTAGCCCTGGACACGAATCTTGTGACGACTTGCTCACCATCAGATTGGCGTGACATTTTTGTCAGGCTCGTGTTTTGTTTCGGCACTAAGCTTTCACAGAATTGTGTGTGAAGAGTCTGTGATTGTTTCTACGCTCAAACTACGTCTCCTGCGTCTGCAGCCTTTCCTTCAAACAGGGTAACTCTGCCTCATCGTAAGGCTCGGTCCACACGCAGCCGGGTTTAAAACGATGACAAACGAGATATTTGTTTCTGGAAAATCAATCAATCAAGTTATTTGTATAACACATTTCAGCAGCAAGGCGGTAACACAACATTAAAAGGTTATAAAGAAAACACCAGACAGTCAACAACTGAACAGACATTATATTTGGTGAGTGTTATTACCAAAATCATCAATACACATCAAATATGTTGGTCAGTGTTTCATTTATTATCGTTCAAAAGCTAAACAAGGAGTTTTAGTCTAGATGTAAAGGAACTCAGTGTTTCAGCTGATTTGCAGTTTTCTGGAAGTTTGTTCCAGATCTGTGGTGCATAGAAGCTGAATGTTTCTTCTCCATGTTTGCAGATCTTTAAGCCGTTCAGTAATTTATAAACCAACAGAAGTATTTTAAAGTCTGTTCTCTCAGTGGAAGGACTTCAGGACGGGGAGATGTGCTGTATAGCTACAGACAGTGTAGAGCAAACATAAAACCAGTGTCTGCCAATCACAATCCTTCACAACAACCACCAAACATGAGAGTCATTTGTGTGGACAGGCAGAGAGGTTTAACTACTTTTAAATAGAATCTAAATCATGAAACAATCGACTGATGAAGCCGGACGCACTGAACAGCATGTAGCCTCCATATTGGAGTGGATAGTTGGTTTCCAACAGCTGACCTCCAATCACTCTTTCTCCTGTGCAACTCAACATATTGAAGCAGTTGGGCTCATAAAAAAGAAGTGAAAAGCTTCTGAACAAACATAAAAATCAGCAGCTTTCTGATGGCAGCCATCTTTCCTCATATGTCAGGAATGCATCATTAGTTGCAGACTGACAGCCGTTTACAACTAAATCTCTGGTTTCTGAACGCAAATGCAAAGAAGGACAATTAACAATTCTTCACTTTGGCCGGATGTTTCATTATCAATTGTTTTTAGTGATATTAAGCAGAGATTACGTGTGGATGAAAAGATAAATTGCTTAAAAATCTGTTTGTTTTATGAACTATGGACAAGGCCTAAGTCTGCAGACAGACATGTTAGATTAGCCCAGTTAAAATCTGGTCATAAACTTTTTTCACTAAGCATTATTGCTAAAAAGCAAACTTTAATTTTACCAAAATATGTAGAGGTAACAATACATGTGTTTCACAGTTTAGAAATATATGAAATCCACAAATATCTTCAAACTTTTGTAGAATATATAAAGAAATTCTCCACAAAATAAGCCAAATAAAGCATAAGCAGCATAAATGTCTACATTCTCTGGTTTTTCCATGTTTGACTTCTTCTTAAATTTAAACTAAGTTCAATCAAAGCCCTAAACTCAACACCAGCCAAAGGATGAGAGGCAGGAGCAGGCATATGTTTTGAGTTTTTAGGAAAACTCAAAATTAAAACTCTTCAAGCTTTCAGAGGGGAGTTGCTTCTTCCATCTTATGCAAAAAAGAAAAAAAAGCGGATTCAAAGCATGCGTTGCTCCACCATTCATCTCCTGACAGGTCCCCACTCAGCTGCGTTTCTTTTCTGAAAAGACATGAGCTGAACGCCATCTTTGCGAGGCTTGCTGACATTAGCCACTTTGATTCTATTTTTATTTTGACTCAAATAACACAAGCTTACAGGAAGGAACATCCCTTAAAAATCCACCCGAAAACCCAAACATGCCTGAAATTGTCAGAGTGATGTGTTTTCCAGAGGTTTTAAGTGTACAGCTGGGATAAGTTTGTTCAGGCAAATTGCTGTATGAGCCCATCAGTGAAATGTAGACGGGCCTGGCCCGCTGCCAGGAGCGCAGGAGGCCCAGCGCAGTCATCAGGAGGAGTCCGATGTGCAGTCAAAGGAGCAAAGAGGGAATAATGATCTGACCAGAGGAAATGCTTTGATGAAAGAAAGTTGAATGTGTTAACACTGACAATAAAACTGAGCAACAAAAAGAAAAACACTTGAAATTCAGGAGTTTTGGGGACGTTTCAGACAAACTGCCCTCAAAGTTCTGACAGAAACTTAGAGGTTCTTTGTGTTGAAAGCTTGAGTGGGAGTTTAGACGATGCTGCAGTAACATCCTGGACTCGGTCAGGACATTCCTGCCTGGACTCTCCCTGTGCACAGGTGTGTTCTCTCCAGGTACTCTGGCTTCCTCCCACAGCCCTAAACTCAGGCAGTTAAACCCAAAACTACTTACACTTATTGCAATAGACAATAATATAATTGTTGTTTTGAGACCATATTAGCTTCTGCAGTGGCGCTAAGATGGTTTCCGCTGTGCTAATTAAAGCTAGAAAAGGTATGTTTGGTGTTTGAGCTATTAAAGAGGCAGCTATGAGTGTTTGTAGAGGAGGATTTCTAAAAACACTCCAAACCCCCTGATGTTCCAGGGCTCAACTCCAGTTACATTATTCAATTAGAAAAATGTCTGGCTGCCTGGAATAAAACTAAGGATTTATGAGGTTAGCACACTGTGTTCTCAATTATTAGGCAAGTCTTGTTTTTTGAGGATTATTTTTATTAATCATTGAAATGAAGACTGAAAAGCCACCTGTTTAGAGTTGACTGAATCATAATTAATGGAACATATTTTGTGAGTATTGATGTTTTTGATGATTGCGTTCTGTAATGTTTGGTCTCCAATAGATGACTGCATGTTGCTTTTGTGACTTTTTGTTTTTGTCTCTATGTTGTAAAGCACTTTGAACTGCTCTGTTGCTTTAATGTGCGATATAAATAAACTTGATTGATTGATTGATTATCCCCTCCGGTTCTCTTTGCTAATTCAAAACATTATGAAATATGACAGAACTGGAAGATAATGGATTCCTGGTTGATTCCTCTCTTGGCAGCTAACATGCGTCATTTTCTCCTCAATACATTTCTGTTGACTATTTCCAACAAAACGTTTGATGGTTCCGTGTCAAGACAGCCGCATCCCTCTGAGAGACTTTTGGTTTTTGTCCTTTCAGAGTCACTTAAATCTATATTTTCACTCATCTTGCCTAAACAAAAAGAAGCTCCCAAATTATTCTGCACATCTTAATAAAGGTGTTGACCTCCTTTGGCCACACCACAGTTGGGTAGCAACTAGTTACATTTAGTTACTCAGGCAACTGTAATTGATTACAATTGCCTGAGTAACTTTTTTAAAAATAAATTATTTTTAGGAATATTTTTACTAAGTTGTACTTTTTACTTTTGAGTCATTTTATTATGAAGTATTTCTACTCTAACTTGAGTAAAATTTCTGGATTTTCTGTCCACTGAATGAAAAACAAACAAAAGTTCACCAAACAGAGACACACCTGCAGTTTTTGTTAAAGTTTTATTAGTTTTTTATTGAAAGAAACTGATTTGGAAACATTTTCTTTTGCCTGATTTTGTTATTTTTTCGTTACTTATATGAATTATTGTCATTTTGTTCCTTAAAATACCAACATTTCCACTTTATATGTTGTTCTATCTGATAGGAAATCCTTAAATATTAATTGATAATTTGACAAATCACTCAGTACTTGAGTAAATACTTTTTTTTAAAAAAACTTTTACTTGAGTTGAAATATGTTGAAGAAGAGCTACTCTTACTTGAGTATGGCTTCTAAAAATGATGATGAAGTGGTCAGAAATACGGTCTTGCTCTGCGCAAACAGAGTACTGGATTCATTAAGTAACAGTCCAATAATCCTGACATCCTTTATAAAAGCACAGATCTTTTATTTGATCCATTTATTTCAGACAAACCTGCAGAGTTGGGTCTGTGCCTCAACAGGTCAGAGCTGCTTTGTTGACAGATCAGATGGGATTTTCACGGCATTTAACAGGAAGTGACTGCTAAATGTGGGAATTTCTTGGCATCATCGGGACACTGAAGAACATTTAATCACAGGAAAGAAAACAGATCAGCTTCTGTAACTTCAGTGGGGCATGACTGGCTTGTTTGGTCTATTTTTTCCCATAGATTTCCAAAGTGAAAGCAGAAGTCAGCACCTAGAAATGAGTGTGATGATACTGCTGGTTATTAGGTGTCGACCTCCGTCCCGTCTTGTAACTCTGTACTTCTATTGCTCTGCTGCTGCTAGACCAAACTTTCCTTATCGCGTTTCACGGGGATTAAATCGCCAAGTGAAAAGCTCATGGGGCGTTTTCTTTTTGAAAACTGTACAGCTGACACTTAAAAACCACAGGTATACATTTTCTATGCTTTATTTGACCAATAAATAAATAAAAACTACAAAAAATATTGTTTGGAGATCATGAATATGTCCATGTTTGTTTAATTTTGTTGCATAACGTTGTTCTTAGAGAATGAGATTTCAATCTGGATCTCCTTTCAGAATGAGCTGTTTTAAGGCCGTTTGTCACTTTAAATCCAAATGAGCTGCAAATAATCCCAACTTTTCCGTTTGCACATAAAAATGGCTTAAAGTAAATGCACAATTATACAACTCTACACCTTTGAAAAGCAGAAGTGGAGCCTCCTGCACAACCAACAAGAATGAAGAAAATAGTTTCTGAATAGTAAGTCAACAACACAATCCTCTGTCTTTTCCAGCAGCCATTGTACAACTTATACAGCGGTATGATGCATTTGCATCCTAGAGAAAAAAGATTTATATAAGACATATCTCTAATGAGATATTAACATATATTTTAAAAAATACACTTACAGAAGCTTTATATTGTAGCCAAATGAACTGACCAGAACATTATTGGGAAGGAATGTAAAACCTTTGCGAGGTAAAGCAAAAGAAAAAAAATTCCTCCTTTGCGCCTGGTTTTTCAGTTTTTCTCAAACCTGTGGTTCATGGGCGCCTCCTGGTGGTTTTACAAGGAACTGCATGCAAGCGACTGTTCATTTGCCATCAGGTGAGCTCAAAGTGTGACGCATGAAGCTGGCTGACCGAAGGATTGTGGTTAAAACTAATGATGGATAAAACCGAGCATTACTGTTCTGTTCACAAGCGATTCGATTCTTTTGAACGAGTCTCAGCTGGTGAGAACTGTTCTCTGCTTGCTGTGCTCTGCTCTCTCGTCAACAGTTATGATTTTTATTGAATGAAAAATGATTTAATCAGCAAATGAATACAGCTGATAGAAATGGGTTGATAAGTTTTACAAACAGAAAATGATTTTCTTGTTTCTGATAAAACAACTCAGATCTACACTGCAAAAACACCAAATTTTACCAAGTATCTTTCTAGTCTCATTTCTAGTACAAATGTTTTACTACACTTGAAATCAGACCAAACTTATAAGTAACTTTTCAGCAAGATATAGGAGCTTATTTTAAGTCAATAATTTTGCCTACTAGTACTTTTCATCAATATCAATGAATAATTTCTAAAAACAATCTCCTAGATCTCCCTGATAAGTTACTTTTAAGTTAGTTTAGTCTTCATTCAAGCGTGCTAAGATATCTTCATTAGAAACTCGTCCACAAATCCTTGGTAAGATTTAGTTTTTTAGTGTATTCTTCTGTTATTGTGCTTCTAAATTACAACACTTGGTAGTGAAAAACTTTTTTTTATTTCATTTGTTTGACATCATTAGAAAGCAAATCCACACTTTCAGAAACTGTAAATAACGTAAAACGCGCCGAGTTGTTCATTATTTTATCACATTTACCAAACATCACCGCTCTTCTCATTAAGATGAACAGAGAAGGCAACAATAACTGAGTTCAGAGATTAATATTTCCATTCCAGGTTGTGGCAGAAACTTTCTGCCACCTTGGTTTTTACCTCTGGGTGTTACCTTTTAAATCTTCCCAGCTAACATGACTTAAGAGGGAACAGGTGGACCTCCTTAAGCTGCAAGAAAACAGCAAAGCATAACAAGGCCCCTGTGGTTTCCCTAAGTGTGCCCTCATTTACAATACAGACCAGCATGTATCAGGGTTATAATCATTAACAAGCAGTTCAGCAGGAGTTCACTGTGCGCTGTGAGCCTGTGGAAGCCTGTTCTGGTCGGGATATTTTGCTTTTTCCCCTGAAACCACACGAGAGACTGACCAAATGTTATGGTTTCGCTGTTTCACAGAGCTCAATGGGAACTATTTCCTTTCACTGGAGAGAGAAATCAAACGAGATAGAGTTGCAAAGTGATGGCTTATTCCTCTGCAGTTCATCTTGCATTTAAAGCCCGGTGCTGAAAATTTCCCCTCAGTGGCAAAGATTTAACGTGACGCATTAATGTGATAATCCAAACAACACAAAAAAAGAAAAGAGTGGGAATCCAGCCTGACTGGGCGCCGTTGGCTCGCTTTGCCCCAAAATAACGATTAAGGCTTCTATCAAATATCACCTTAAGCAGCGCCGGGGCGTCACGATGTCTTCCAACCGCCTCAGAACCACGGAGAAACCCGATCACGCTCCGCTGGGGGAGGGACCGGCCATATGTACAAACCTGCTCAAACGCCAGGTTTCTAATGCCTAATGACACAAAGACAGAGCGTTCTCATCTCAACCAACCAATCAATCAATCAATCAAACAATCAAGGTTAGCAACAGGGCAACATGCTCTACATCATAAAAATATGAAAACATGTTGGTCGATGTTTCAGTTTTTATGCCTCAAAAGCAGCTCCAAGCAGGTGAGTTTTAGTCTAGATTTAAAGACACTCAGTGTTTCGGCTGTTTGGCAGTTTTCTGGAAGTTTGATCCAGATTTGTGGTGTTTCTCTAGATCTTTAGTCCTCTGATCCTGGAAATGTTCTTCAGGTGATAGAAGGCCGACTTTGTAACTGTCTTTATGTGGCTCTGAAGGTTCAAACCCAGATTTCATCCTGATTTTGAGTTTCCAGCTGTAATAACTGAAGCCAGATCTCGTTCCTCTTCAGGTCCAAAGATAAAAACTTCAGGTTTGTTTCTGTTCATAGGATTGAAAAAATATCGATAATTTTGATAATCCTAGCTGATCATATAATGTTTCTAGACCTCAAGCTTTGGACTTTTAACAGGAGTTAAAAGGTTTTATAAGCATTAGCTAATGCAAAAACATTTTTATACAGTTTTTCAAACTGATGTCACTTTTTTTGCTTGAAAATTGCAAAAGACGAGAAAAGTGACTTTAACGTTTGGTGGGTCTTAAAAAACTCCTGAACCAAGAAGATGGAAACCTTTGAGTGCTCAAACTACCCCCTGCTGGTGCAACAATCACCTTCTGTGTGATTGGCTAATCCTGAAATATGCGCCTGTGACTAATGGTGCAATTTAGCAAGAAATCAGCTCCAGTTTCAGCCGACTTTATTGACACCCTGGCATGATGCAGATGCCTTCGGCTGTAATGAATAAGCTCAGGGATACTGTTGGGTTCACCCTCCTCCTCCTCCTCGTCTTTCAGCGCCGCTTTTGTGCAGGTGATAATGAAAAGTGCCAGAGAAGCATGTAACTGGCCCTTCTCACCTGCTTGGCACTAAGGCAAGCTGTCATGTCAACAATGATGCTAAATGGGAACACTTGAGCTGCTTCACTTCTTGTTGTTTTTCAGGGCGAGGCGCCTCTGTTTTCTTTGCGCGTCCTCCGTCTTTGATAAACGGGAATATTGTATCTTATTTTTGAGCGAGTGCCAACCTGCTGACATTTTGCTACAGAGGGAATTAGTGCAAAGCAGCAAGAGCGGGGTTTGGTGTGCTTTACTGCACAAACACAGCATCAGTCATCCTCTGAATGTGGATCTGTGAGCCATCGCCACGGTGACGGCAATCTGAAGGGTTGTTGTTTAAAGAGCGGGCAGGATAACTGGTCCAGAGAGTTCGGTGAAGAAACCCCACAGTTTCAACATTCACAGGAAATGAGTCGCTTTACTTTGAAGGGACTTAAGTCAATATTTGCATAGTTGCACCTGTGAAATGAAAAACGACAATAATTATCATGTCAAGTTGGTTCAATACCTTCAGGTTGACTAACCTCACTGAACCATGTGGAAGCAAAATAAACAATGTTACAATAATAGCAGCTGTTCAACATTAAATTAAGCATCAAAAGCCGCATGTATGGAAAAATACCACAGTCACACAAACAATCAGTACCTATGAGTTTAAAT
Organism: Brachyrhaphis roseni; assembly: GCA_903066815.1. Classification (NCBI taxonomy): domain Eukaryota; kingdom Metazoa; phylum Chordata; class Actinopteri; order Cyprinodontiformes; family Poeciliidae; genus Brachyrhaphis; species Brachyrhaphis roseni. The sequence goes on along the minus strand of CAEFZY010007351.1, from coordinate 38,248 downwards.
AATGGATAAAATTGTCATACAGTGGATCCAAAGTATTCGTGGGGGTTAGTGCAATCTATGAGCCATCGTAGATAAAAAAAAAGTTTCCACCAAAACTCTGAAATTTTGAGAATAAACTCAAAAGTTTTGTAGAGATTTCTGAGCTCCAAAAACCCTAAAGTTTTGATAATAACTTGAGAAATTTTCTAGAAAAAATAAGGACATTTCAAGCTTGAAAAACTGAAATTTGCAAGAAAAAATCTGATATTTTGAGAATAATCTCAGAGGTTTTTGTAGAAAAAACTTGGAAACAGTCAAAAATTTTTCCAAATTGGAAAAAATTCCTAAAGTGAAAAACTTTTGAGTTTTCCAGAAAACTTTAGAGATTACTCTTGAAATGTTTTTTCTTGCAAAATTTGACTTTTGAAACTCACCAATGTTCTTATTTTTACGAGAAAAATTCTGAGATTTATCCAAAAATTCAGGGGTTTTTTGGCCCAGATATTTATTTTTTTCCAAAGTGCATGTTTTACATATTCTGTGAATAAATTGGAGATAAATTCCTCAGAAGAAAACATTGTACTAACTGTGACCTTCCTAAAATAGACCTAAAATACTATTTCTAGGCCCACTTTACCTATTTTAAAATAGCCTTAAAAATAGGCAAAAATAAACTTAATTTTAGGTAAAAATAAAAAATAAATAAAAAAGTTTTTTTATATATCATTTATTTATGTTTTGTGCCTGATTCATGTTTTGGCAACTAAGAGGTGGTCGTTTCTTTTTTGCCAAAATACCTTTTGGTTTCACGTTTTATTTTAATCAAACTTCTTTTTTAATGGAAACGATTGTGAACTTGTGTTTTTTTGACTTTATCGGAATATAAAGAAAGTTTTGCTCACATTTATAAACGCAGCTGATGAGGTCGTAGAGGTCACAATGAGCCGTTTCATTTGCCAGAGATGTTCGGTCCTCTTTGTTTCTGTGGATGGTCCAGTACGTTTGGGAAAATGTACTGGACCATTAATTCATTAATGGAGAATTAATAAATTAGACCCACTCCTGTGTAAAAGAGATTTTATTCTGTATTTATTGATTCTTACTCTTCATTAAATCACATGTTGTACATTTTCACCAGTGCATGTTTTGTCCTTCCTGTTATCTGTTAATATTTCTTATCTATTTACTGTCTTTGCAAATTAATCTGCGTAAACGAAACTCTTTTACTGCTATTTTAACTTGTTTTATCACCATGTCTGCTTGTTTTTGTCTCGGTTCAGCTGCTTGTGTTTCACTCGGGTTTTAAAAGAGCCAAACAAACAAAGTGGAGCTGAACTGAACTTTTTCCCCGTACGTGATTGGATCGTTTACAAAGCATGAAAGTTGTTAAAAGGAAACGGATCAGCAGCATGGAGTCCGTCGCAAATATTCCTGAAAAGCTTGAGTTCATATTTACATTAAACACACACGGCTCTGGACCACAACAACAACTGCAGCCACATGTTTGATGCCAAATAGTGAATTCTGACGAACAAAACGGTATCCTTCATAAAAAGCTGTTGCATAAATACAAGTCTAACTTGCACTTTGTTTATTCGCCTATAGATACTCTGGGATGACTTCTTCTTCCTGCCAAAAACTGGAAAATGATGTGTGCAGGAGTGGACCCAATCACAGCCGGCAGTAGACGTAGTTTATGTGGATGTTATTTTAATGAAGAAAATAAACTAACAAAATCCAAAATCCAGGGAAAACAAGGAAATCCAAAACACAATGAAACAGGAGACAAGAGGGATAACAAAGGTAACGACTGGCGAGTTGTTACTGGGAGAGAGGAGTTAAAGTACTGGGAGGTAGTTAATGGAACAATGCTAGATGAGAAGAGTGACTGCAGGTGTGAGTAACTGGCACAGCAGTGAGGAGAAGATGCAACAGGGAAACTAAGGAGATCTGCTGGGAACACAAGACGGAGGAAACGGGGAACTGAAAAATATTACTAATACAAAAGACACTAAGAGTGAAGAAAACCTGATGAACTAGGAGAGAAAGATGTGAGGGAAACCATAACCGAAACTAAATAGAAACAAGGCTGATCTAACAACAACAAGAACTAAAGAACATAGAGCTAGAGAAACTAGAAGATCTAAACAAAGAAATAAACTAACTACAGTTACTAAAGAAAGACTAACTGAACCTAAAGTGACAAAATAAGAACTAGTAACACTACGGGGGGCTAGAAGGACTTAAGAAATAACCTAACTAGAATTACTAAAGGAAGATCTATCTATATAGACTCAGACATGGAAGAATAACTGAACCTAAGATGAATTTAGGAAACAGACATTACTAGAAACAATAACCTTCAGTCACATCCTGAAGTCAGAACGACGGCTCACATTAAGCTGTAGATTACATCAGTTGATGCTTACAGTGACAGATGTCTGTTCCCATGTGATATTGTCAGGTTTTCATTTAATTTCAGTGTTTTTAATGAAATATTTCCACCTGCCACTGTTTGTGTTTTTGATCCTGGTTGAGCTGCTCCTGTCGGAGTCGCTCCTCAGAAACAGTTTAAAACCAGCCGTGCTGTTTATTGACACTGGATCCTGCTTTATTGGTAATGTTAAGTGCCAATATGAAGTCGGGGGGCCGGTAAAGACCCCCTGGGGAAAGAAGCACTTTGGTAAATGGGCGAGATCATAAACTGCAGAATAATAAAGTGCTCCAGCAGCTGCAGCGCTCTGCTGACAAACGGCCATCTGCTGCAGCAGAGCCGCAGCTCCTCACGCTGCTGCACCGCTCCACTCTGCACAGGCATCACTTTGGGTTTCCAGGAAACACATGCACTCTTAATCAATTACTGATCAGAACAAGGACTTTTTTTATTAGCTTGAATAGTGAAAAAGAAAAAAAGCTGATTTCTATGAACAATATTCAGTCATATTCTTTATTATCTTTTAATGAATTGAAATTCATAGATGCAGAATTCTCTACACTGCAAAAACTCAAAATGTTACCAAGTATTTTTGGTCTAATTTCTAGTGCAAATATCTTAATACACCTACAATTAGACAAAACTAACTTACAAGTAACTTTTAAGCAAGATATTGAAGTTTGTTTAAATAAATGATTCTTTAATATTGGGAAAAAGTTCTAGTTCCACTGACAAATTATTATTTCAGTTGTATCAAGACATTTTTTCCTTGTAATCAGTGAAATAAGTAAAATAGCTAATACTTTTTCATCAATATTAAAGAATAATTTTTTTTAAAACTATTTATTCCAGAAAAGTTACTTGTAAGTTAGTTTTGTCTTGTTTCAGGTGTACTAAGATATTTGCACTAGAAACTAAACCAAAAATACTTTGATATTTTTTTTCTGCAGTGTCTCCTAGAAGCAGCTACGACACTGTGAAGATCCCTCAAACTCCTTCACAGATAATATATAGGATCTGAGAAAATAATTCGATATACATCTGGAGACATGATTTTTACGCCCAAATGATGGTTTTCGTCTGGATTAATCACTCAGTTTCTCTCAGCAGTGGTGTTTTCCTGTTTCCTCTCCAGGTTTGTTGGTCATTCATATTTAAGGCAGTCTATCATGGCTGGTGTTGATAGACAACCAGTGGAGCAAAGCCAAACAACACGGACACAGGTGTTGGTCCGCTTCCTCTGAAATCTGAGCAGCCATCTTGCTCAGGTCCTGATCAAAGTGAAAACCCGGACTGGGGGAATTTCTTTTCCCATCTGCAAATCAACAAGGAAGTTTATCGCCCATCCAAAGAATTGATAGGGTGATGGCTTTAGGGTAGTTTGGCGGTGAGATAAAGATCAAAATGTTAACACGGTTCTACTTGCGTGAACGTGTGAAATAGTGCATCGTATCTCAGTCCCTTTATCAGCTCCATCAGTATCTTATCGTCGTTCAGTCATATCTACCTTGGTGGTTGTTGATGGCGATCGTTTATCGTATGTAATCTCTGCGCCCGCACGCCGCTGGTGGAAGCAAAACGTTACACAGAACTGACTGAAGTTCTGGCGTCTTTAGGATTCACACAGAACTACTGGAGGAATGAAAACAAATTATTTAGTTATTTAAAACAATGGAGATAAGTTTAGATTATCCAACATTAAATCAGGAAATGACATCAGGGGAAAATAAATCAAAGGTGTTTTTATGTTTAAATACATTAAAAATGGTAACATTTCCTTGGGGGTGACAAACATCATATGTGGAGTACCTCAAGGGTCAATCCTGGGAACCTTCTCATTTACATATACATGCTTTGATTATAATATAATAATTAATCCATTCAAATTCAGAAATACTTTATTAATCCCAAAGGCAAATTAAATGTTGATGTAGCTCACATTAATTCAGATTCTTCAAAGAGTTACTGAAGATAGTGATGGCTGTTGGCAGGAAAGATGTGCTATAGCAGTCTGTGTTACAGCAACTCTTAAGAAGCCTCTGACTGAAGATGCTCTGTTTTCTCAATACGATCTCATGAATGGTCTTGATTTTATGAAGGATCTTTATTCTTATAAGATTAGCTACCATAACTAGATGATGAACAGCTCCTCATCACCATGTCACCAGGTGAGTATGAACCATGAACAGGTAAATATGTCAGAACTTTCTCCAGCCGAACAGAAACAAAACTGAACTTACTGATTACACAGCATTGATTGAACACTGTTCAATCAATGCCGTCTGGAAAAGCCACCCTTCAAACTTGAGATGACCAAATACACGTAGTCAGGCGCAAAACGTTGTGCAACAAAATATGAAATTACAGGCATTGTTTTTGTCCAGACCTGTTTTATTTGGCTGTTTTCACACCTGGTGCACTTCATATGATTGGAGACCAAAGTTGCAACATTTATATTTTCAGCTGCTGTGGTTCTCATTTCAAACCAACTAAACCCTTTTAAGAAGCTGTTCCCCTCCTGGCCTGTGGGGGCGCTGCACCAAGAACCACTGAAGGAAACAACACAAAAACCTCAGAAGACACTGAGAGCAACTTCCTTTTTCACCAAATGTAAACAAAATTGGAGTTTCCTTTGATTTTAGTGGTTGTTGGATTTTTCTTTTGTCTCTACTGAAAGAACCATTTCTCCCAGCTGGTGCTAAACTGGTTTTGGTTGTTTTTACCCAGAATGCCCTGCAATATAGTCCACTTCCTGCTAAAGATAATAAGCTGGACTTCTTATTAGAAGAACATAGGAATGGATTATATGTGTATATAGTCTACAGAAACAGCACCAACAATCAAGGAGAGGTGGGAATCGAACCTCCAGAGCTCGTTTGTGACAGGAGGATGTGAGGCGGAGAGCAGCAGGCGGCTCGGCCTCGCCGCCTGCTGCGTGACCGATACTTTGGTATTTCTACATGTGAAGGGCTTTATTGATGGGCAGAGCCTGTTTCTGCTGCAGCAGTGGAAAACGCCATGAGCAACTTTCCTCATGTTCACTCAGAACACGGCCACCCAAAACGACAAATGCTTCACAAAAGACTGGAAGGAACCAAAAAAAGAATAAATGGAAGGAAAGAAAACTTTAACGTATAAAATATGAAAAGAAGATGTTCTAATAAGGTTAATTTAAAACATAAAATACTAAAGAAATGAAGGAAGAAATTAAAGACACAAGGAAAGAAGGAAAAACACCAGGATGGAAATAAAGGATGGAAAGGAATTTAAGTTTTATGGATGACATAAAAGAAAGAAAAATAGCAAGAAAAGAGAAAGAAAAGCAAAGAGAAAAAAGAAAAAAACAGAAATTAAAAGAAGAAATAATAGAAGAAAAAAACAAAATGGAAGAAAGAATAGAAAAAACAAAGAAGAAAAGAGGGATGGAAATGAAGGAAGAGAATGAAAGAAATGATGGAAGAAAGAAAGGTGGGAAAAATATGAGAAAAGAACAAAAGATGAACAAGAAGGAGATGGAATAAATTAAACAAGCAAAGAAAAAGCAGGGAACAAAATATTTAGACAACTGGACATTAAATAAATTCTGGAAATGTATATTTAATTTATATGTTATTTTGTTCTTTATGTCCAGGGTTCGAAAATAGTATGCAAATAAATGGCAAAATCCATCCATCCATCCATTTTCTGTTCACCCTTGTCCCTAATGGGGTCTGGAGGTTCTGGTGCCTCTCCAGCTGCGTTCCGGGCGAGAGGCGGGGTCACCTGGACAGGTCGCCAGTCTAAATGGCAAAATGTTTTTATTAAATAATTTATTAAATTAATTATAATGTCATTGTTTCTCTTTTTTACTTCCCTTGATTTTTAAAAAAGTGTAACCAATTCAAAAGTAATACTAGTATTTATTGGAACATCATAAACTGTTTGGAAACTGGAGACAAAGTTCCAGTTTGTCAAATGCAAAATTTATGATCTGTAAAAATAAATTATATCAGATAATTTATTTTTAAATTATCTGATACAACCAGATAATTTAAAGTTATAGTTTGAATTGTTTTGGTTGGCAGGAGTTTAAGAGACGTAACATATGAAGAGTTTATTTACCCTGAGGTTAAAGTTGAAGTAATGTGCAAAAGGTTTATTCCTCATTCCAAAACAGAGAATAGCTTTGATGACACATTATTTCATTTCATTTGTATTGTTGATACATTAAAGGGGAACTATTATTCAAAACTGAAAAACAGACAAAGTGCTTCAAAACAAAACAACACCCAGCTGATTATTGGCAGTAAGTTCATGTTTTTGGTGTCTGGAAAATTTCACAAACCTTCCAGATGTAACATAACTGCCCGTTACCTAGCAACCCCAGCAGAATTCTGCCCGTTACCTAGCAACCCTAGCTGAGCTCCAGCGCCTTTGGTCAGCCTGTTTTACCTCTGTACAATGGCAGCTGGAAAAGCCAAGTGTTCTGACTTCATATTTCTAAACCACGTACTTCATCACTTGGTTGTGCAGCAGGCTCTACTTCTGCTTTTCAAAGATGTAGAGTTGTAAAATGACAAGTCTTTTTATTTTCATATGCGAGTGTAAATGTTGAGATTATTTGTAGCTTATTTAGATTTAAAGTAAAGCAGCTCATTCTGAAAGGAGCTCCAGACTAAAATCTCCTTATCTTAGAATGATTTTGTGCTAAAGGATTTAAATTTCTTTTGCATAAACCAGAGACTTATCCTAACCTGTCCAAAGAGTGCAATAGTTCATCTGTGAATTCAGTGCGATGACCTGCTGAAGGTTTTTAAAGAGACAGAGATCAATTTCAAGGCATCAGTCAATTTTCTTTCAAGTTATTTTTGATATATAAAACATTTTATAACAATAGAAGGTAACATAGTTACTTGATTCTGCTATAATACAGAACAATGCGCCTGGAAAATAAAAAATAGATCAGCCTTTAAGTTAAAGAACAGCTGCTGGCTCATCCTCAAGTGTGAATGTGTTTATCTTATTGAGTTACCTGACCTGGAGTTAAGGAACGGCAGAGAGATGGGAGCGTTAACACCTGCCTGGTCCAGCTCAGATCTGTTCCTGTGAAAAGTTACCGTAAACTTTGACACGGGCATTAAAACCTAAATCCACCCCAACCTGAGATGTCTGGGACTCTTTGAAGCTGCTGCCAGATCGTCCAACCCCCCACCGAGCCGAGGTCTGCGGCCGAGCCGACACAAAAAACAAAACACAGGAAATTACTTTATGCATCTTCATCCTGTTACTTATGCATGTTTAAGAAGCTGCATGCACTCAGATTAAAAAGAAAAGTATCTTCTACATTTAAAGACACACTGACAGGCTGTCAAGGCAACTTTCTTTGTGGAAAAAAAGATGGCTTCCAGAGCGAAACAGAACGGCAACGGCCTCCAGGGAGCAATCCGTCTTGTACTGGAGCTGCTCTGAACTGCTTTTTAGTATCAGGTGCATCGTCTTGAGAACACATCTGACATTCCTGGCTGAATTATGAAAGAATTCCCACATGAAAAAATGATAAAAAAGAAGAAGAAACCAGCATGGCCAGGTGGCTGAACATCATGTAGAACTAAAACGTTTCGCATGTCTGTTACAGGAATGTTTGGATAATGAAAGGTTCCACTTTCTGACAATCACTTTTTTTACATGACTAATTATTTGTCTTTATAAAATATTTCTGAAATAGAGTTGCATGTTGTTGTTGTTTTATTTTTTGCAGTGCTACGTTAGTTTTCTCTCCAGTTTTCCTTCCATATAAATCTAAACTTAGCAGAAAATGCTAATGTTAGCTCGCATGTTTGTTTGAAGGAAACTACTTGGGATTTATTTTAAAGTTAACTTTGGGTTTAGGAACATTTAGATATTAATAGAAAAACAAAAACTATGGAAAAGATAAAATACTTGCACAAAGTCCAAATATTACAAAAAAAAGTAAAAAATAAACAAAACCATTTTGAAAAATCAAATGATGTTTCATATTTACATGGATACACTCCAAAAACACAAAATCTTATCAAATATTTTTGTCTATTTTCTAGTGCAGATTTCATGATACACTTGAAATAAGACAAAACTAACTTAAAGAAGCTTATCAGCAAAAAATAGGAGTTTATTTTAAGTAAATAATTCTTTAATATTGATGAAGAAGTGCTAGATATTCCACCTATTACAACATATTTTTCCCGTGTTAAAAGTCAAATAATCTCCCAATATTAAGGAAATATTTACTTTAATAAACCTCCTGTTTCTTGTTGAAAAGTTGCTTGTAAGTTAATTTTGTGTTATTTCAAGTCTACTAAGATGTTTGCGCTGGAAAAAAGACCAAAATTATTCTGTAAGACTTTATGTTTTTGCAGTGTAGAAAACAGAAATATAATTTCTATTTCAAAATGACAAAACAGGACGACTCATTCAGACATGAAGGTGATTTTAACACACTTTAGATCTTTTTAGTGTAGAAACGAAGTTAAAAATGAGTCTTGTATTTGGTAAAAGTGAACGTGTTCATGGTTTTGCGCCTGCGGGTCGGTGATTGTGGTGAAGCTGTTGACCTCTGGGGCGTTGTGACGTGACTTATGGCCGTGTTGTGTGACTGGACACCGTGTCCGCTCTGTTACATGTGGTTCTGCTTGGCTACAGCGTGAACGCGGTAAGAAACTTGTTAAAATGTGGAATGTGACGGCTGCACTTGCTGATCCTCGTCTCAAACTGGCTGCTGTTTGGGAACGACACAGACAGAGAGGGTTTCCACAGTCAGGTCACACACTGCAAAACATTTAGCTGCATTTAGTTGTGCTAGATTTTTAACCTAAACCTGTAAGTCTGTAAAAGATAAACTTACAGTAGTACGTAGCAGCGTTAACACAACGTACTCTGCAATTTTCAGATTGATCTCAGAAATTTTCTCCAAAAACTTGGAAATTTCTGAATTTCAAATGTCAAAATTTTTATTTTGAAACTAAGAAATTTCCAAGTTTTTTAGAAAATTTCTGAGATTGACCATAAAATTTCAAAGATTTTGGAGGAAAAATCTCTCAAGTTTAGATCTTCTATAAATGTCAGGATACTTTATTTGCTTGATTTCAGGTTGGTTGGTATTTTTCAGTCGACAATTTTGACCCACAAGGGAAAAAGTTTGCATTCCAGGTTTGTTGTTAAATCAACTTCCTGAAGTTTAATTTCTGAGTTAAAACCAAAACAATTTTCTTGTTGCCTCTTTAAGGCAGCAGGTGAATTTTAGCTTTAAAGTTAAACCAGTGCAGGATTATAAAAAATTTGCATTTTTCACTTCAAGTTTGAATTTGATTGGTTAAAAAAAAGGTTGTTTTTCCCCTGCTGGGGATAAAAAAATACAATTTTTGTTAGCATGGAAGTTCACTTTTGCATTCAATTTTGAGAGAGAAATGTTTTCCCTTTAGCTTGGACAGATTAAAATCAATAATAGCATCATAAAAGACATATGGGAACTTTGGAATGTATCAAAAATCATAAAATTTCTGCTATTTCTTTAGCAGCATAAAATGTGCTGCCAAAGAAATTTCTTGTGGTTGTCAGTCATTTTGTTGTTTCGAAAGTGGGAGACGGGCTGGACTTCGTAATCCCCGTTACGAGTTAATCTGAAAATTTATCGTAGTCGTCAAGAAAATGTGGCTTAAAGTGTTGCTGAAGGCTGACTTTATGTCTGCTAGCTTTTCCCCCGTGTGATCAGACTGTTCTAGAGAAAAGAGTCTGAAACAAGAGAAAATAACCAAACATCTTTGATCACAATGTGGAAAAAACTTGACCAGATATTTACTTTGGGTATCAGAACCACTGGAAAAAAACAATGGCCCTTTCACATGATTTTATTTTCTTTTTCTTTACTTTTTGACTTCAGTGAAAAGAAATAGACAAAGCATGCACACATTAAATTAAAAAATTCAAATGGAAAAATACTTAGTTGATCCCAAAGGGAAATTAAATGAACAATGGCACCTAAAGGCAGTTTCTGCATCTTAATTTAATTCTCTTAAATCAGTGTTAGTTATCAATATAACACGCTAAAACTTACATGAATGAGTGATATATAAAAGAAAAAGGGCTGCAGTGATTTGCTAATAACTGTCAACATGACAAGATAACGAGGTCAGGAAAAAAGTTTTAATCAAGACAAAAATAGCTCGACTTTGACAGACGTGCTGTGGAAATTTGTGTTTTCGATTAAGTTAAAAAATAAGAAAGACATCCACAGATGATCGGTAGATTATTAAATTAGCTGATCAACCATGCTAGCTAGCTAATAGCAGCAGAGGCTATTAGCTTAGCTAACGGCCGTTTTCATGTTCAGACTGCGTGAAACATTATGGAGTGCCATAAACATCTAAAAAAAACAATTTCACATCAGATCGAAAGGCTAAAATAGATTCATAAACACAAAAACAAAGGATATTATATCTATAATTTCAATATGTTTTAGTAAGTTTTATTAATGCACAATACAGTTTTTATTCATAGTTTTTCCCTCATTAATTACAGCTTTTATTTATTTCAGTTAATGAAGATATTTCAGTTTTTTGTGCATCTCTTCCTCTGGTTTCTTTATTTTCTCTGCCTCAGTGGTTTTCATTGTTCATCGGTGGATTTCTCCTCCGCCTGTTTCTCTGTCCAGTAAGTTTTCTGTTTTATCACTAAACCTTTCGCTCATTCCAAGTTCCCGTCAATTACATGACAAAATGACTCACGGAGAAACATTGATTAAAACGTGAGCGATAAAATAAAAATATACTCCAATAATTTTGAAAGCAAATAGAACAAAGTTTATTAAAAAGCTGATTAAAATTGAATTTCTACATTTGCTGCCTCTCTGGGATCGATTCGTTCTGCCTTTCTCTTCCTGTTCGGAGCCATTAGATCCTGTTAAGACCGGAGGGAGTTTGTGTAAAAAGTCTTGAGTTCTTCCCAGATAGAAAAGCTTACATATTTGAACCAGATCCACAAATGAGTCAATCTGGTTTGACATTTGGACTTTGAGCACATCTTTGGCTCGGTGCAGCTGCACCGGTCCTTGGAGACTAATTGTTTTTGGCCAACAGTCCTCTTCCCTTCTCACTTTTTGCTTCATCTGGCGAACCCAAAGCCCGATAAAACCCGCTGGTTCTGATCTTACCAATCAGTTAAGCGGACCTGACACCCACATCAAATCGCATCGTTCCGTAAAAAGTGTAATTTATGAGGCATTACCAGAGTTTTCTTTCTTTTCTCACTCTTCTCCTCTCCGCCTTCTCATGATATCCTAACAGAGTCGTTCTTTGATGGCTGGCGTTTCTCATGGCTCCTGTAACGCGGCGCCGCGGCGAGGGAGGGAAGGGAAGCGTGAAGGCCAAATGTGAGGAGGCCGAGACAGAAACCGAGCAGCTCATCAAGCTCATTTATCTTCTCCGATGTGAAAGGACGGGAACGCCAAGCGGAGGAAATTTCACACAGGCTCTATGAATCATATCGGGTAGCAGCTTGATTTGAAAGTCACTCAGATCAAAATAACTACATTATTCCTATTGTTGTTATTATTCTTGCTGTGTTCAGATTCCTCTGGGCTAATATCTAGCAGGTACTTTGGGAGATTTATGCCTCCTTGCTGCCTCTGCCACTGGGCGAAGCGAACATGAAGGGCAAAAAGTGAAAGGCGACACCGCCCAGAAGACGACATGTTGCAGGAAACCTGCAGAAACGCCACCATGAGCCGCCGGCGCATTGTATAAAACTTGGATGGACAATGTCTTTTAAGCTTTTATTGATACTTTATACACAGCGAAAAATTTGTTACAATTGATTGATTTTTTAATTTATTAATTTAGTAATCAAATTATTCAAAAATGTACATTTTGCATGTTTTTGTTGAGTTTTAAACAGTCCAAACCGTTAAATAAAGCAATAAGTTAATGTTTTTGGTGTCTGGAAAAATGAGTAGGCTTCATTTTAAACAATTAATCTCATAATAAATTAAAACGATCTCAATAATTTCCATTTGCAAGATTTATCATTTTCCTCTGGATGATAAAAGTCCTTTTCTTGAAGCACAAGTTTGTTTATAATTCATTTTATTTGTTATTTCTGATGGTTTTGCAGCCAATCAGAGCTCAGGAAATGAACAGCGCTCCTGGATTGATTGAAGGTTTTTGTTTCTATGTCCTTTGATTGCAGCATGTTTTTCTGTTGCATTATTTTTGTGTGTTTGTGTCTTTTGGAGTTTCCATCATCCATGTGTTTATGGGGACAAAGTCATGTGACATTTTCTTTCCACCTGACAAATGTTGCATTGCCTTAAAGCAGCAATATGTCACTTTTATATATGTAAAAAAAAAATCAAATGTTTTTTACATAATTGTTAAAATTCTAATTATGGTGTGACAGTATAATACAAGTCACACAATCTGTGCAAAAAATTTAGCTGCTCCATCTTCAAACTAGAAACAACCAATCAGAAGCAGGAGGCGGGTCTTAGCGCTGCCAATCACTTGTGCTCAAACCCTCCCCGTTCCTCTTTTCTAAGCTAGTCGCTTCACACATATAAAAAAAAGGGCTAGTTGAGACAAAAACACCAGACTGAAGACTTTTATCATCCAGCTTTTGGTAGAAAGAGAGAAACAATAAATTATGCAAATAAAAATGATTTAGTTTGCTTAAATTCATCATGTGATTAATTGATTTAATGCGACAGGCCTACATGAAGAAGTTGGCATATAATTTTTAAAGAAAACAACCTAAAGAAAAAACATTCACAGGATTCAAAGTCGTCTCTTAATTCCTGATCGTCTGGGATTTGCATTTTGGTAGAAAGATAAACAATAAATCGTGCGAGAAGGTGATTTATAAACACATAATCCTCCCCCTTTAAAATACGTTAATTTCAGATTATCAGTCAGATTAACCCATCCAGAGGGGATGAGGTGTTTCCAGTCCTGTGGGTTGTGTCTCTTTTCACCAGAGGAGTGGATCTCTTGCTGTGCTCCACCTCCCTACCTGCAGTTGTCCAGAGGGTTCGGCATGCAGACCCCTTCCTGTGACCACGTTGTGACCTCCTTCCAGTCACCTGCTGCCGGGACCGTGGCTAACCTGCCCTGCGAACCAGAAAATCTGCCTTTTTTAACCAAGGCCACGCGGGGTCAGCGTGTTGTTCGGACAAAAAAAACACACCTTAACTTCTCTGGTGCATCAAAACCGCGCTTGTTGTCCTGCAGGTAAAAAAAAAAAAAGATAAAAAAGAGGAAAGTGAGGCTGAATGAAAACCAGCTTGCAAAGTTACATCCTGCACCGCGTACAAAGGGAGTTACCGAACGAGCCCCTGGGGATCCACAAGCCACTCTTAAACATTTGGAACATTTATGCAGCTCTATTTTTTTTACATCTGCCCCTTGATATTTGGTCCATGGAATGAATTTTGTTTGCCAGAACTGTTCAGCTGAACAGCTTTTAAGAACATATGGGGATTTTGTGGATGTAGTATTAAATTTCCAAACGCTGTTTATTACAGCTTGAAACAGGACATGAGAAAAGAGCGGCGTTGACGTCAGGTTGTGCTCACGTTATCAAAGCCTTTTGAAGAAAAACGTTCAGCCAATCAATCCATCAGTGTTTATTCAGAGACAAGGTTAACGCTAAAACGGTTAACATGAGATAAAAACTGAAAAACAACAGAGACAAAGCAAGAAAAGAAACCATGAGTGAATTATATGGAGAGAGAAGAGTGCCAAATTACAAGAAACAGAGCTGGGTAGTAACTACTTACATTTACTTAATTACATTTAAACAAGTAACTTTAAAAAAAAAAAAAAAAAAAGTACTTTTAGGAGTATTTTTACTTTTACTTGAGTAAAACTGCAGTTGACAAAATAAGCTTCGGAGTAAAAACATATATTTTTTTTATTTTTATTTTATGTCATCGGGTTATGTATTTATTTGATGGTGAATTCATTTATTTATTTTTTATCAATATTAATATTTATTTATTTCTTCAGTTTCGCCTGACAAGGCACTCCGTACTGCCAGAGGTATAGATAACATATTTAAACATCGGACTATTAAAACCCAGAGCAGCATTGATAAAAATAGAAATAATTTTAAAATATCTTCAAATACTGGGATTTAATTTTCTTAAATACAAAATATAATCAACAAAGAATTAGAGTTCCATAAATTATGAAAATAAACTAAATGCATGACAAATAATAAATATCAACAAATTCTTTTAAAGTCAAACTGCAGAAATAATAACTGAAATAAAACATAAAAGAAAATCTTTTTTTCATGATTAAAGCATAAGATAGAAATAATTATCTACTGGAAAAAGGAGAATAAAATGAAATTTGCCTCAAATACTCCATTCATTTGAACTTAAAAGCAGTCAGGTAAAACAGTTTTGTCATTTTTTAAGACATTTTCCATGTGAAAATGTGAACAATTCATAAATATAACTAAACATATAACCCAGAATTGCCTTATAGATAAAGGAGTATCATGTAATGTTCATTTCAAGGCGTAAAATTCAACATTTGCAGCAACAAGTTGCCTTTTATTTTCTTTTTCACCAGATTCTCTACATCTGGTCTGTTTGGCCCTCATGTTGAGTTAAGAAGTAAACAGGTAGCCGTTTCTTCAGTGTGAAAATGAAAATGTAAAGTGCTTCTTCATTTTCTTCATCATGTTTCAACATGTGCACCATAACAATCATCTAACAGGAAACATACTAATTCTCCAAGTGCCAACTGGCTATTTTAATGGCAAAGAGCAGCGCCGGGCCAAAGTGGCAATTCCCATGAAATCCCCTGATATTTCTTCCATTTGTTCTCCGTCCGCAATTAGTCGTGGTCAGGCTGATCAAAGGCGGCGGACTGGAGGGTTGCATGTGAACCGGCGTCCACTTGCAATGACATCCACAAACCAGAATGAAATATGAAATATCAAGTTTCCACGGTTGCGCGGACCTGTAAAAAGGAATCTGAGGACTAGGAGGGTTTTCACACTGGGGTAATGTGAAACATTTGGTGCGGATTGAACGCCTCGGCAAGAGGGAATGCGAGAGCCAGAATCTGTCAGGCAGTAAAACCGGGAGCAGGCAGAACTTAAAACGGCCGCGAGTTCTGCAGATTTAGATGTCACCGAACAGCATTATCCGCTTCGGAACGCTTAAATCTACCGCCAATGTTTCACTTAATTATGTCAACAAAAAGAAAGCAGCACTGCAAAGAAACAAAACCTTACCAAGTTTTTTTGGTCTGGTTTCCAGTCCAGACATATTAGCAGACTGGAAAAAAGACAAAACTGACTTTGAAGTAACTTTTCAACAACATATAGGAGCTTGTTTTAGGTTAATACGTCCATAATATTTACTTTTAAAAAGGTTCTAGTTCCACTGGCAGGTTAGATTATTCATGTTGTTACCTAGCAACCCCAGCCAAGCCAAGCCCGTTACCTAGCAACCAAGTTTTATTTCTTAAGTTTTGTCTTATTTAAAGTGCACTAAGATATTGGCACTAGAAACTGGACCAAAAATACTTGGTAAGATTTTGCACTTTTCCAGTGAGGAACTCCGTTTTCTCTACATGTTTGGGACAAACTAAAAAACGACTTTCTACAAATCCAAAGCCAAAATAAAAAAAACCTGTCTGCTTTAATCTGTAAGTCTGAGCAGCTCCACAAAGAAAGAAATTTGACGGTTTGCTCATAAGGCGCATATGTTTGCTTGAAGGACATCAGCAACTGATGCCGACCATCAATCTGTGAAGGGCTGCGAGGCGCCAACATCTAAAGTCCATTCTTTATTAAAAACAGTTGCCAGTCATTTCCAGAAGTGGCTATCCTACCCTAAACACAATTTAAAATCAACTTTTGTGGTTTTGTACACACATTAAATTAATTTTCTACTGAAGACCATTTCTTTCATCATATCAACACATTTCATGTTATGATGTAAAGCTGAAAAATGCTATACAAATAACCTTTATTATGATAAAATACTATAAAGTGAAATTTAAACACATGCAAGCAGAAACATAGAGCTTTATATCTGCATTAAACCTTTTACAGACATATAAAACATAAAGAAACAGAAACAAACACATAAAATTCTTGAAATAGAAATAAAAAGTGTTATTACTGGAGCGTTGTGGGTGGTTTTAGCGGATAAATATGGCCGTGTGCGTAACGACGTTAGCCTGGCCGCTCGTCATGATGGATCTGCCGGCCGGAGAACAAACACTGAATCCAAACCAAATGGGCCACTTCATCATCGCACAGCAATTGGTTGTAAATGTGGTGTCAGGTTCCCTTGTGTCTACTCGCCATAAATACTGCACAAAAGCAGACAGCCCTACATCTGTGTGTGTGTGTGTGTGTGTGTGTGTGAGAATCCAGAAGATCAAGAAGCTGAATGGTTGTTTCTGTTGTCCCCAAACAGAGAAACAGACTTTGTTCCAATTAGTGTTGACTGAGACAGGTGTTGCTTGGTTGTTTTGACCCCTGGAGGTCAAGTGAGCTGCTGGGAAGCTGTGTAAGCAAATAAATAGCTTTAAGTGAAGTTTTATCTGTTCAGCGGGCTTCCCTCTGCGACTGAAGTGTCACGACGAGAAGCCGCTACAGCGACGGACGACCTCGGGGTTTTAATCACTTCTTGTGTTTTTCCCATCTGCAGGGGGTGAATGCGTCCAACTCAATACGTTTGCAAGGTTGCAAGTTGTGTTAGTGAAAACACACTTAGAGGTCAAAAAAGTGTTAGTTTGGGAGCTTAACTTAGTAGATTTTATGTAGAATTTTCCATCCTCCAGAATACTGGAAGAAGGATAATAGAAGTGTTTAGTGTGAAGTATTGTTTATTGAGGCGTTTTGTTTACATTTAGCTATTGTGATAATTCCTGCATATTTACACATTGATTGTGCAATGATTAATGTGCACTGTCCTAATCAAATAAATTAAAGTTATTTTGGTTTACGGTGAAATAACCGTGAAAACGTCACCACAATTCTTAAAAGATTTAAGGTTTTTATTTTGAAAATACCAGATTATATTTTTTAAAAATTTTATTTTAGATGGTTTACTTGTCAATTAATGACATAATAGCATCACTTCTAAATAAAAAATAGTAGGTAAAATATAAATGTATTTTTTATTGCTGTTTGATGTGTTTAAATGTAAAATGTTGAAGTAATGTTAGCAAACTGATTAAAGGTGATGCTTGAGAGATGTGGAGTCAAACAGTTTTTTGATTTGTGAAATCGAAAAACAAAAACTCTGAAATTTTACCTGCTTAGCAAAAGTCAAACATGCAATATTTTTAATGAAACAAACAGGCTGATTGTCCCAGTTTGTGGTTCAGTAATGACAGATTTTACTATTAAAATCTGTCATTAGAGCATATCTAAGATATTTGACAGTGAATGCAGCTTCAGAAGCTGAAATCTCCACCTGCTGTGCTACTTGACACGCTATTGGCTGGCATTTGGAAAGCAGCCAATCCTGTTGCACCATTCATAGTTCTTGGTGCTGATTGGCTGACCCCCCCAAAAATAAGGAAGTCCATAGACTTAGGTTCCGGTGTATTTAGTGTTTAAACTATAAAAATAGGCAGTTATAAACATTTTTAGAGGAGATCTCAAATATTTTCAGTTATTCACTCAGTAAAATTTAGTGAATACTGGGGTAAATTGTACGAGATCTTCAACTGTTCAGTTGTGCTTTTTTATTTTCCTGTTAGTCTACTAACAGGTTAGTCTACTTTTCTGGTTAGTCTCAACAATAAACAAACAAAACGGGCTACTCTTCCTTCAAAAACACTTCGTTAGCCAAGTTCAATGAATGGATATTAAAGTAAAAGTCTGGATGTTTGGGGTTATATTGACTATAACACTGAAATAAAACAAGATTAATAAAATGTTAAGACTTTCTTTTGTAACTAACAGAAAGCGTTTAAAAATGTACGTCTATAAGGTTAATAATCCGTGACTAATAAAGCATTTCTCTTATTTTTTTTTGTGTGTTATGTTAACTGGATTGCTCGCAAATATAATTGAAATCTTTAGAGCCTTGAAGGTTTTTCTGTTGACTGATAATTTTGGACGTTTACGAGTTTGGCCTGAGAGCAGTAAAGAAATCCAGTTGGACATTGAAAAACGAGCCGCTCTTCTGCAGGAATACACTGTTACACTTTCATGACTGCATTTAATGAGGTGAAGCCATGGCAACAAATTAACTCAATATGAAAACATCTTTCATGATCGCTGACGTAGTTTTTCTGAAAATAGTGCTGCAAATGGGCAATAAAACGCAAGATTAGCAGGAATCTTTTTATCCAAAGTTAAAGGATTTCTTCTGTGGTTTTCCGTAGGTGAAGGTGGTTGGAGCACCAGAATTGCTACTCCAGATGTAGAAGCAGATATAGTCATACGGTTCAAATTTATAAGCTTTAAGTGGCTGTAAATTGTTGCCATGGTGTTTTAACACTTGTGTATAATGTTACAAATGTGCTCTGGGACAATTTTGGGTTTTCTTGGAGGAACTATTTATGTTCAAACTCTTAATATAAAAGCTAAAAAGAGAGGCCAGATAATAACAACTGTGATTTAAAAGCTGCAGTTAGCATATTATTTTTAGCAGGTTGTGATGCAAAATGCTGCGAATGGATTTCACAGCAGAACATTCTGCAGGAATGGTGTATAAAGAACACTGGTTTCAGGTTAGGGCCTTTGCAAATAGGAAAAGACGGAGTAAATTTCCACCAAAAAACTCAGAAAATCTCAGAAAAAACTTGGAAATTTTCTGAACTCAGAGTTCAGAGTTTCAGAAGTCAAAGATTTGTGAGAAAAATGTTAAAAGTTTTGAGGTGAATATCAAAAATGTTCTTAAAAAAATGTGAAAAATGTCTGTGCTTGTAAAGTTGAACATCTTTGAGTTTTGAACCTCAAAAAATATAAAATCTGGTGTTTTGGTGCTCTGGTGAGCGTCGATAGTCGAGAGGTTAATGCTCCCGGCTGGCAGCAGGGCGTCCCAGGTTCGACTCCCGGCTCCGACCACGCCACATTTCGTTGCTTGTGCGATGACAATATAGTTGAATTATTCTTATTTTTTCTTTCTTTCTTTCTTTCAGATTTCTGGAACTCAGAAATTTTCAAGTTTTTTCTGGAAAATTTCTAATAAAACTGTGTTGATATATATTTCTGGTTCACATTGGTTAAGTGTGTCAATATATTTTCTTTTTGCTGATCTAAAAGCCATGGCTCATCTTTGCTTTGCGCTTGCCTGTCAACATGGCGCCAATCACTTCCAGTTCAGTCTTGTGGAAACTTTTAACCCTTTACAGCTACGTCACGGAAACATTCTAGGCGCCATGATGGACATCAGAAGTGAGGGACGGGAGGAGAGCGACTGAAATTGCTTTTTAAACTTGTTTTTGCCAGTTTATTCGTGGCTTCTACTCGTTGGAGTGGAGCTAATGTGTCTGTGAACGTAACACACCTGGTTGGGTCTTCGTTGCAAATCCGCGAGGGCTGACAGTCATTATGATTGATGGTGGCTGTCCATTGCTGCCGTATTTTACCTTATTAAAGTTATAAAACAAAATGGAAAGTTTAATTTGTATTCTTGTCTGTTTGTGCAGACGACCACGCAGCACCCTCTGACCATTTTTAAAGTGAAATGAACTAAATAAAAGCAGTATTAAGCTACCAGATGTCTATTTTTGACAGGTTGCTTTGACATTCGTCATGGCGGAGCGGGGCAGCGTTCAGAAGAGCCTGACGTCACATGCAAAGGGTCAACAGGATATTCTCCCAAATCAAACAGAAAACGTTCTATTAGGAGATAAAGTTCGCTCATTTGGACTTTAACTGTGGGACTCTTTCTGTTCTTCTGTAGCTTAGAAAGCTGGAGATGAAATAATGAATATGAAGTAAAGATTCAGAAGGAACATTTCCAAAAGTGACTTCACACGCCTGCTAAGTGAAACTGTGAAAGTTTCCACCGATCCGACAGCAGATGCAGGCCTGCAGACTGACATTTGTTCTCACTAAACGTTTTGTACCTCGGTATTCAATTTCACATATTCAGGACTATATAATCTAATGTGACACAACAAACCTGGAATGTAGAAAAAAAAAAAACTGGATGTTTTCCTTGCTCTTTATTCGGTTTCTGTCAACTTGTTTCTTCTCAACTCAAAGATGAGAAATGTTACGCAAAACTTACCGGAAAAACATTACTTTTAAAACTCCTTATATTACCGTTAAGATAATGAGAAAATTATAGTTCTATAAATATAAGTTGGGGAATTTAATCCAAATATAGGAGTTGCAGAGTATGAAACAAGTTTAGCGGTCGATAGTCCGCTGAATTTCCAGCTGTTCGCTGCCGCTGCAGGACTCTTATCGACTCTGACACCGCTTTGAAAAAATATGCACACACACACACACTCCCAGTTATTGCTTATTTCCTCCCAGCGTTTAACGCCTCTGTTGCACCTGGGTTTACCAGACAAGGCCGTCTCAGTTACACCCTGACCAGATTGGGTCGCGCCGCTCGTCGAAGTGCTCTGAGGCCGCAGAACTGTTTTTATTTCCTCCGGCTCGGTGTTAAGTTATACGAGGACTGTCAGCATTTCTTTGATTCGAGCCTCAAAAAGCTGTCGAGGCCAACATGAAAGATCCCAGTGTGTGCCGAAGTCCCCGCTTGTTCACTTCTTAATGATGTGTGAATGCAAATAATTTGTTCACCTTTTGACCTTGGATGCTTTTTCAGCAACATAAAAGTCAAGAATGGATGGTTGTTACACATAATGTTACATAAAAATAACCTGTAGACATCTTCTCATACTTTCACCATAGATAGGCTCAAAACTACTCATATTCCTGCTTGACTGATTCAGGTGAAAAGTTAACTTTTAGGATGTCTCCCACCTGATAGATTTGGTTTCATTCGACACCAAAATTATAAAAATGTGTTGCATTTTCACATGCACTGAGTAAAAGCAAACCGAACCCTTTGAGTAACCTGCTCCCCTCTTCACCTGTGGGGGCGTTGCACCAAGAACCACTGAAAGAAACGACACAAAAACCTCTGAAGAAGACATAAAACGCAACTTCTTTCTGCCTGAAACAAAAAATGGAGTGGCCTCAGACTTTAGCGGTTTTAGGATTTATCTTTTGATTTTGCTAAAGATCACAATCTAATTCTCCCGCTAGCAGTAGGCTAACGCGTTTGTTTTGGTTTTATTTACCCAGAATGCCCTTCGTTTTAGTCCACTTTCAGCTTTTGGATCGGACTTCAGTCTGCTTGGCATTCACATTCGAATCGTTCACTTCAACCAAACCAGTTCTTTCCCCCCCTGCGCAGAGTCAGACTGTTCAAACCTTGTGAACAACCTGTTCCCCTCCTTGCCTGTGTGGGCGCTACAACAAGAACCACTGAACGACACAAAAACTTCAGAAGAAGACACTTGGCACAACTTTCTTCATGAAATTTAAACAAAAATAGAGTGGTGTCAGATTTTAGTGTTTGTAGGATTTCTCTTTAGTCTTTAGTAAAAGACTGAAAGTCATTTCTTCCGCTAGCGCTAGGCTCACGCATTTGTTTTGGTTGTATTTACCCAGAATGCCCTGCGCTAGAGTTCACTTCCTGCATTTGGAGCTTTCTCTGGTCTGCTTGGCCTTCACAGGCTCATTCGAACCGAACCAGAGTTCACGTCAACTGAACCAAGACAGAGGTTTTAGACAGTTAACTTTTTTAGTTTGCAGTGTAAAAAGTCATAACTTAAAAAGTCCAAATTTCATTATTTGCATTTACAAAAGTTATTTTTTCCCAATATTTAAAAAACAAATTATGATCTACATAATTCAGTAGGGATCACGTTGTTGCAACTGATTCAAGCTCAAAATATGGGACCAACACAACAGACTTATGTTTATTTAGTCAACAGATCACCTTTACAAAACAATTAAACTGCATGGGTTCTATCGGAAAATTTCTGTTATCTATCTAATCTAGTCAAATCAAGATTTAAAAGCCGGAACTGCTGTTTTTATCTGAGTTAATACAAATATAAGCTGTGGATTACATTACCGTCTCCCTTCTCGCCCCGCAGCCGAAGCTGCTTTGGAAACAAACAGCACAGATGAGCAACCGGCCTCCATGAAACCATCAACACATTCAGCAGCTAATATGACACATGCTGTTTGAAACACCAACACAGCTTGCCAGTTTTTTCCACCATAACAAGAAATGCTCGTCCCGTGGAACCGAGTCCCAAAGTAGCCAAATTCACGGAAAAATAACCCGCGCTCCGACTCGTAGCTTTCTGTTTTCCCCCCAAACACCAGGATGTCGGCTACACAGCAGAACCTGCATGAAGACCAGCGGCTTCATCCTCACAAGAAAAAAATACGTTTTCCGGGTCATTTCATTTCTGTAAAGCCAGAGGTGAGGTTGTTCTTCGAGGAGCAATGAGGTGTTAATAATACACAAAGTCAACAAAACATTCTGCTTGGGGTCAGAAATCTGAGAAATGTGTGTCTTTTGTCTTCTAAGCATTTAGCCGGCAAATAATTAGGAGTTAAATTTTAAAAACATTCTTCCACTGGCACTTTTTGTTTTGTCCTGTTGCTCCTTTTGTTTCTTAATTGTTATATTTTTAAATCAAATGACATTCTGCTTGATGTCTCCTAAAAGCTGAGGGTATAATGTAAAGTAAAAATACCAACCAGTTATTCAGGGTTTGATTTATTATTACTGGTATTGGAGTTTTGAATTAGGTCAAAGTTCACAGCAGCTTTAACATGTGGTTTAGTTTTGTTTTCTGGAAGCTGATTAAGAATCAGTTGTGATGTTCCTCCATTTACCTTAAAACTGTGCAAATTAGAATTATGTACATTGGCTTAATGGAAACAGGTCAATCACGTTTTTCTACAAAAAGTTTTTGTACTAATAGAAGTGTTTCTCGGTTGTATCAATGTTTATTTCACAACATTGAAATAAACAAACATCCTACAACCACTAAAATCTGATGCGACTCCATTTTTATTTACATTTTGTGAAGAAGGAAGTTGCGCTCAGTGTCTTAGCTAAAGGTTTTTGTGTTATTTCCTTTCAGTGGCTCTTGGTGCAGCGCCCCCACAGGCGAGGAGGGGGACAGGATTTTCAAAAGGTTTGGTTCTTTTGACGCAGTGAGGTTAGAAATAGAACCACAGCAGCTGAAAATGTAACAAATGTTACTATTATGGTTCCCAATCTAACCGAGTCTACCAACACGCCCTAAACAAACAAATCCAGAACACAAACAACAAGTCCCATAATCAAAGAATAATAGTTTCTTAACTTAAAACAAAAGCAGAAATGAAACTATATATGGATTACGACACTCTGCGACACTAGATGCACGATTTCAATGTCAAATTGTGCAATTTGACATTTAAAAATTTAATTTAAGTAATACAAATACAGCAATTTTTGGCGTGCTTTTTCAACATCAGTTGAGTAATATAAGTTTTGTGCATTTTTGTAATGGAAATGCAGATACTGTAACTATGTTTCCATCCAATTACCAAGCACATTTTAAGCAAACTTCTGCAGTGTCACAAATAAGGAAAAAATAAAAGAAAATGCAGATTTTGAGTGTTTTTATCTACTGATCGCAGCAAGGTGTACTTTTGTCAGATGCGGATGCCAAGTATGGCTGTAAAAAACAGGAATTAGAAAATACAAGCTAACCTGGAGGTTTGGACTTTCAAATTAATCAGTTTCATGCCACAGACAAACCAGTGGATGGGAAAGTTTGCCAAATCAGTTTTTCCATCTCTTTTTTTGTGCATTTTATTTTATTTATTTTTTGTAAAATTGTGGAAGTTATTTAGAATTTTGCTGTATCTATTGCAATACTTCAACATGCAGATATAACACAGTATATGTATTCAATTTATTCTTGTTCTTTCACATAAAATGTATATTATATTAAAAATAAATTTAATATAAAATATTCAGAGTAGTTTGTTAAAAGGTTTGAGTCGCTTCAAGCTGTCAATGAGCCAAATGAGCAGAAAAAAACTTATTTCTCCTGCCTGGATCCACATGATGTAATATGTAAATTAGGTAATGATGTCATCTAGCAATTTTTAGGACAGTCGATTGCAACTTTTTGCTAATAAGTTGGCAACAATTAAAAACACCAAGATATCTAACCTGGCTAATGAACAAGCTAAGAATATTTTTGCTCTGAAAAGTTGCTTCAAAAATATTTTTTGAAGGAATTTTGACTTTTAAAAAAACTGTTTTAATGTTAAAAATACAGCCTATCCACCTTATTCCTATCCTCCGTGAGGCTTTGTGTGATTTATGGGCGCTCCAGATAATATCTCACAAGAAAAGAACAACAGTGTGGAATTTATGTTTCGTTCATGTAAACTAATAAAATTTACCTTTATTTTAGCTTTTAAAGAAGAACAAATTGTTAACATACTGACTTATGTACTCTAACTATATGCTAACAACTCCAGCCTTCCTTTAAAATCAGACTCACTAAGTAATAATATTTGTATAGCTGCAAAGATCATTAATTTACTATTAATATCCAGCCAACAGTAACATATGCCATTTTCTGACTAAAATACATTTTAAAACCATGTGGTTGATCATCGTTTTTATACCACAAAACAAAATGTCTTTGTACAAGGTTACGATCATACCGTGAGTATTTTTATACCAGTTCATGGTTCATTTGGATAATGATGTGCCATCGTCTGTTTTACTTCCAAAATAGCCCAGATGTCATCCTGTGGGCTTTTCACATCTCTTATTATTGTGTGACTGCTGCTGTTTTTGTCGCCCTCATGGAATCATCTTGTGAAATCATCACAGCGAGCAGTTGCCTCGCAGAGCAAACTGTTATCATAACAGATCTGTGTGATGGTCAGAACCACCAAAATAATATTTCGGTTATAGAAAAACATTTATCTCCCTCTTAAAGCGCTTCAAATTCCTGGAACATTTCACAAACAATTTTTAAAACCAAAACAATCGATTTTTCCACCCGTATGAAGTCAAATTTGAGTGTGATGTTCAAACTGTTCCTGTACAGAAAAAGTGAGGAGAAAATCATCACTTTCTCTGTTTTCCTTGTGTTACACAAAACAGTCCTACTTATTTCCAGGTAATCTATTGAAAAAACTCAATCTCACAGTACACTACTAAAACTGACCAAACTGCTATTTAAAATATAAAGTCAACTAGTAGATCCAGAGTAACTTTAATCTACAATAAAGCATCAAACAAATAAAAATATCATTGAATAAATAAACTTGAAACTAACTGAGTCAGATCAGGACTTTGACTAGGCTATTGCACACATTGAATCTTTTTGTGTCAGCCATTTTGTTGTAGAGCACATTCACAAAGGAAAAACTGAAGAAAAAACGTTTAGGAATTCCTAAAAGTTTACCAACTAATGCCACCGTATAGATCTTTGCCACATTATTGGTCTTGCAGTTTTGAGGTATTGGTGCAAAGTTCCTGACCTAATGTAACTGGATGAGTTACCTTAAATAAAAACCGTTCTACAATTAATACATTTTATTTGAATGGGACAATGCCTATTAATGAACATATAATATTGTCATAAATATATGGGATTTAGCAAAATGCTGTAATCCCATGAAACAAACAATACAGGACATAAAAATAACAACATTAACACAATAGCTGACATACTAAATACAAAAAAAGCAATAAAAACAACATATGGTTAGGTAAACCTATTTTAAGATATCTATATCAAAGCACTATTGTGTCTTTTAAAGATGTAACAAAATAATATCTGTCATGAAATACTAGCTGAAACAGAAAGTTCCTAAAAGAACAGAAGTTCCTGACCAAACATTCTGAAACTCCACTTAGGTTGCTAGGAAACGGGGCTGGAACTCGGCAGGGGTTGCTAGGAAACAGGGCTGGAACTCGGCAGGGGTTGCTAGGAAACAGGGCTGGAACTCGGGGGTTGCTAGATGCCAAGCCATTTCAAACCTGCCCATTATTACAGTGGCATTATTATGTAAAATCTACTTTGCTGAGCTTTACATCATGTTATAATGTTATTCCATCATTAGAAACACCTGGAGTGTTGCCTTGATTCTTTCATGCATGTTTGAGAAATCATTTAATCTCCATGGCAACCATTCAGCTATGTGTAGTACTAAGGGACTAGATGCCATATGATATCAGAAGACTAAATTCATCTGCTGGAGCTGTTGTTAGTAATCAATAAGAACAATACAAAAGAATAACTGCTTTCAATACCGTGTATTTTAAAAAACCTGTAAATTTAAAGTGAACACCACAAGACACAAAACATACATAGAAACCATAAAAAATAAATACCATATATATATATATACAGTACTGCAGTAAATCTTCCATATAAATGTGCACAAAAGTCCTAAATTTTCCCACTGATCAGCACAGTGTCTGACTGACAAACATTTTAAAAGTCCATGGTTTGATTGTCCAGATGTTTGAGGTGAAAATGTTCAAGCGTGATTTGTTTCCAATGGAGAAGAGATGAATAATGGATTGTGTGTCTGTATGGTGAGATGGAGGGGGAAGTACTACAGACCATCAGCCTCCTACCAGACCAGTATGGAGTGAATCACAGGATCTCCTGGCTCCAGCCAGTTGTCAGAAGCTCACCATCCTTTAACCCTAAAATGGGTCACCTGGCCTGTGTTAAAATAAACAGGACCAGTAAATTACCAGCCTGCTAGTCAACTAGATGTTTTTTCAGTTTTATACAGAAATAAATACAATTATATCCACAATAAAATCTTTAAGACAAAATAAAGATATCAGCATTTATCTCATTATTTTAAACACATATATTGAATTTAAGAAGTTAGATCATATGACAATTGATGATCCAACAATTAGCATTGACCACCAACAAGCTAAACAAACGAAACAACATTGTGTTCACTACTCACCAATTCCATATATAGTTCAGTGCATAACAACTTCATGGCTCCAAGGTCACTGGGTATTCAGATCTACATGATTTTTATATTGTGAGTTTTAAAAGTGCATAATAAACAGAGATTAACTAATTGTTTGGAAGCACAAACCTGTAGCTTCTTTGTCTCCAGTTCTCCCCCTCACACCTGAGCAGGCCTGAATAACCACTTCAGGTGCAGTGATTGGCTGAATGGGTTTGTCACTGTGTGACCGTCAGTCACTCTAACCAATGGAGCAGCAAAGATGGGATTAAGGGCAGTTTTTACCCCAGGTTACAAATATGCTAAAAGCCTGAGTGGACATAGCTCCGCCTTCAATCTCAGCGCTGCAGTTTTTGAACTTCTGCCTCACAGAGCACCACAGCTTCTTCAGACTAGCCAGCAGCAATTAGCAGACATCTGGTGGAACTACTTATCAGCTGGGCTCACTACAAGAGCTACTTCTCAGAGCAACCCTGCTAAAACGTTGTTAAAGGGTTAATAGAGGAGCCACGTTGTGGTGACTTCCTGAAGGCGGAGTTTCAGAAAGAGCAGGACTTTTTAAAGAGACAGAGACCCAATTTTAAGGTATTTAATTACAAAGTCAAATTTCTTTGAAGTCATTTTCAATATATTCAGCATTTTTTAGTTTAACAACTGAAGGTAACAGTTACTTAATTGTGCTATAAAATGGCACTATGTGCCAGGAAAATATATAATACTGCTGCTTTACATCATAATCAGCAGGTTTTTGAAACAGCTCATTTTCCAAACATCAAAAAGTTATTTAAGTTATTTCCAGAAAATGTCTGGGTGATTTTGTAAGAGCTTGCACTGTTTTTAGAAGCACTTGGAAGTAATGTAATGGAAGTAGTATAAAAATGTACATACTACATCACCTTTAAGGCCTTCTAGACTTTAAGTAAACCTGATAAGCCTCTTCAAAAATATTAATTACATATGTGATGCTTTTTGTTAACAAAAAACATCAAAGCTAACAAATGTTTGACCCAACTAAAAAGCAAATTTATCACCGTGTGGGGGCGGGTTCTGCTCAGGGGCCCTAGAGTATTTCAGACCGGCCCTGTTCAGCTGTCTGGTAAGCAACTTGTTTAATTTATGTGCCATCAAACAGCTCCCAGCTGAAGGTGGGGAGATTCTCCCTTTAGCTGCATAACACTGTAGTGACATATGGCGATAAGATGTTCATTTGTTTGAAGTAGTTTCAACCCCGCCTCCGTGTCTTAAACTGAGATTACAGCTTCTGGAGCTGGAAGCTGCAGCACATGTGTAAGCCAGCGGAAATACCAAAATCTTGCATGCCTCTTTGATTGTTACATTCAAGATATCATGTGTGCTACCAGCTCTGCTGCTGCAAACCATTAGGCTCAGTGACTGGTGGCTTGTAAAATACGCCTGGAAGTCCCGGAGACAAGGTGAAGGGGATAAGATGAGGATTCCACATGGACATCCGAGGAGATGATAAACAAAGGGAGAAGGTGATACAGTCTAAGTGATATATTGGGCACATGTGGGATTTCAGAACAAAAAGAGAGGGTTGGAAAAAAATACTTTAGTGAGGGGGCAGAGGGGAGTCTCCTCTGATTTATTTCTTTTAGTTTCAGGGTTTGAGTATCTGAGAACAAGATCAGTTCAGTAGATCACATCACCAGAACAGCAGCAGCAAACATTTATCAAAGAGTGGTGTGTATTTAGATTTTAAAGGGCTTGAGCTTCCCTGAGAAGGTTAGGATAAGTCTGTAGGCTTTGCAAACATGTTCATTACATCTCAGTTCTGCCTAATTTGAGCTCCTTTGAGAATGAGCTTAAGACTCTGTCACTTTTATGCAAATGAGCTGCGACTGGCCACACCCCACACGTAAAAATGGCCACAAAGAGAAGCGCAATGAATGCTAGGTCAACAACAACACACTTGTCTTTTTCAAGTAGTGGTAAAACCAGCTGACCAAATGTGCTGGACCTCTATTTTGGTTGAATTCAGCTTCTGCATTTTGTTTGGAGTATTTGATTAATAATTTAATTAATAATTTGTAATTGCATTCCACCAAAAAATATCTGAATACTGAACCGCAAATAATAAAGTGAAAATAATTTGGAATCACGAATCAGAGGAAGCTGAAAACACAAAATCTTACCAAGTATTTTTGGCCTAGTTTCTAGAGTGTCTTAGTGCACTTAAAATAAGACAAAGCTAACTTGTAAGTAACTTTTTAGCCAGATATATCAGCTTGTTTTAAGTCAGTAATTCCTTAATATTGATAAAAAGTACTACTTCTATTGGCAGATTATTTCACTTAGAACATGGGGAAAATGTCTTGTTAAAAGTGAAAAAATCTGCCAATGAAACCAGAATGTTTCTATCAATATCAAGGAATTATTAACTTACAAGTAATTGGAAAATTATTTCTACGCTAGTTTTGTCTCATTTAAAATGTACTAAAATATTTTCAGTAGAAACTAGACCAAAAATACTTGGTAAGATTTAGTGTTTTTGCAGTGAAGCAACAGAGTGCAAAGTGTCCAATTCAGTGTTTTAGAGCACGACTGGATTATCCTTTACAGTTTTGTAAAAAGTAAACTTTGTGTTTTAATGCTCTCTAATGCAAAGCAACTTCTGTGTCTAAAACACAAACATGAATTTTGGAGGAGGAGCAGACATGAGCAGCAGAAAACTCCAGCAAACACATTTCCTTTGATGAACACTTGTTTCGTTTGTCTGGGAACATCTGGGAAATCATTTATCCAGGGAGAAAAGGTGATAGCTACTGCGGGTGCCGTGTTAAGCCAACAGCAACGTATCCTGATGCAATCCATGTGTGGTTTCTCCTCATCCTCCCTGTTCTGCACAACAACGCTGCCACTTTCGGGTCACAGCAGAAACTTTTAACCATGAAAGGTTCTGAAAGGATTTTAACTGCATTAATTCAGAAAAATCAGTTCAATAACAGCATTTTTTAATTACACAAGTTTCTATATTTAATGTTTAAAAAAACTCTATAGATTTTTTTTTATCAATAATTTTGAAAACTTAGCAGGGAAAACTTGCGCGATGTCTTCCTGTTATTTTTCATAATCAACATGATCACATAAAAATGCCAGATTTAGGCAGAGGCTAATTTTCACCTGTAGTCCCTCAGCAGGTTGATGGAAGAGATTTAAAAATTGCAGTTAACATAAAGACCTGTCATAATAACAAATGCTGCTGGATATCAAATTGTCCCAGAAGTTATTGCGATAAACTATAATATTGTAGTTGTGAGACCATTTTCAGGCAATATATAATATATATAATGGTAATAATAGCATAATTATTCAAGAACACATTCTCAAGGATCAATAAACCATACATTTTAATTAACATTTATTTCTGGAGCTGGAAGACATTTAAAATATCAAAAAGAAATAAACAAAATGACCGAAAATGTGCATAAAATTAATTATAATTTACATTAAGGGCTAGTTGAGACCAAAGCACCAGACTTAAGACTTTTATCATCCAATTTTTGGTTGAAAGAGAGAAAAATAATAAATCATGCAAATGGAAAATATTGAACTTGTTTCATTATGCATTTAACTAATTTACTGCTTATTAAGACAGACCTAGAAACAGAATCACAATAATAAACTTTCAACAGTTGAACCAAAACATATTTTTGTTTTTGTTTACTCTTCAGAGAAGTTTCTGCTGCTCATAAAACTGCAGCTGAACAGATGAAGAGGTTAAAAACCTCCAGCAGAGATTAATGCACTGCTTCATTCGTTCCAATCTAGTTTCCAGATCCTGCAGCTCTGCCTTTACGGCGTTCCTGCTCCCATTGCAACCTCCTCGCACGGAAACGGCTGCAGCGTCATCCGATGATCTGAGGTAGCCAGGAGCAGCTGGGCCCGCCAGGCGGAGCGGGTCTGGGCCGCTCAACAACCAGCCCAGCCCCTTCAAATCCTCAGAGTTAACTTTTATGGCAAGTGTTTATGCAGGGTCAGGCACATTGACTTACATTTTTCTTTTTATGTAGCCATGAATGAATATAATGTGTCACATGGAAATGTGTCTGATTTTTGGAGACATTTTCTTCCCCAACTGGTTTTACTGCTTTTTTATTTATTTATCTTATAATGATAGTCACAATTGTCGATAACATTTCAGCAGGAAATCAAATTTTATCTTTTCAGAGCAAGAAGAATGACAGTCAGGCATGTCATAATAACAAATATTAGATAAATTGCCTCAGGAATTATTGCGATAATAATATTGATGATTTGAGACCATTTTCAAATGATATATTAGAAAGTAGTTGTTTTGATACAAAAAGTAATTCATATAAATACCATAAATAAATAAAAACTAAATAAAATAATCAGTTCATGGAATAATGCCAGTTTGCCCTGTCAAAGACCAATTAATTTTAATTTTGTAAAGAACAATTCACACTGGAAATGGATGATTTTTCAAATATCTCTTCCAACTCCCTAAAAGATCCCACAACAAACAAAAACAATAAACAAAATGGAAATTAAAAACAACACAAACAAAAACATAAACAAAATGGATTACCAAGTTTCTGTAAACTAAATTAAACTTCAGAAAAAGCCATTAGACTGAGCTAATTTTGATTTATCATGCAATTAATTCAATTGCAACAAGCTTAGACATAATAGATTTTTTTATTAAGTCTGTAAAAATAAATCAATTAATCGCATATAAATTAAACAACGTTGATCATTTCCATTTTTATGATTTATCATTTTCCTCTTTTTTCTGTCTTTCTACCAAAAACTGGATGATGACCCTTCAGTCTGGTGTTTTGGTCTCAAGTGACTGAAATTATCTTTTTTGACATCAACTGCCACATTTCTTTAGTAAACATGGGATACTGTTTACTAGAAAATATGCAGAAACTGAAGATTAAATAGTTGCATTTTTAATGACTTTTGTGCAAATTGTTTAATTTGCTGTTTTATTAGACAAACAAACTTTCAGGCAAAATGGGTCGGTAATTGGGGGTAAAATTAATCAGCAAGGCAAACATTGCTACTGGAATTTAGTGTAAACTCTTAAAAGTTAATATGTAATGACACACACTATTGGTTTTATTCATCAACCATTTGAATTTTCTCATGTCATATTTTAGTAGAACTGAGGAACAATTTGTGTGTTTGTATCGGCAGTGACCTCCTGGACTTTAACTATTCTTCTTCTTAACCCATTTTAACCTCAGAGCAGCAGAAGCAGCAGAAGCAGCAAAAGCAACAAAAGTAGCAGAAGTAGCAGTCGCCTGCGCTGATTTGTGGTCACTTTCCCATCAGCTGTGATTCAGTGAGCCGCTCTGCCTGCCTGCGTTTGGTCAGCCATCTTTACACGGCTGGAGGGAGCTGCAGAGCGGGTTAGCGTTAGCGCACCTCAACCCAAAAAGCAATTCACCACCTAATGATCTGGAAATGATCTGGACTTTTGTGCAGAGAGGTTTAAAGTGCTTAAATATTTATAAATCGGTATATATACTTGCATACAAATATATATGACTTACATGCTATGGGGTGTCGCTCGTTATACACTCAACATTTAACAGCAATAATTTAGGCTGTCCAAAGAAAAAAATATACCATGTTAATCATTTGATTATGAATGCCAGAGTTTCAAACTAAATATTTAGTTAGGCAGTATTTAGGTCACTAAGTATTTAGCCCCAAACTAAATATGTAGTCAACAACTTAAATACTTAGCTTCAAGCTAAACACTTAGTTAGCAAGCTGAATATTTGGGTAATCAACTAAATATTTAGTTCCAATATGTTATTGCTTCAAACTGAATATCTTAAATATTTAGTTATAAGATAAATATCTAGACTATCTAGTTAGCAAGCTAAATATTTAGTTTCACAATAAATATTTTACTTGCTAACTAAGCATTTGGCTTGTTAACAAAATACTTACCTTGCTAACTAAATATTTAGTTTGAAGCTAAACATTTAATTAGCAAGTCAACAGTTTGCTGATTGAATATTTAGTCAGCTTCAGACTAAGTTTTATTTAGCTTAGTTTGAAGCTAAATATTTAGTATGAACTGAAATATTTAGCTCAGAGATGAATAGTTGAAGGATTCAGTCTCACCAAGAGGAGTTTATATAGAAGCTTCAAAGACCAAGCTTTTATTTTGGTAATCCACTTTCGCTTATTGGCAAGTGAATTTGCCTATTAGCTCTGGCCTACCTAAATATTTGTTTAGTAAACTAAATATTTAGTTTCCAAACTAAATATTTAAGTTTTACTTTAAGTTAAATATTTAGTTTCCAAACTAAATATTTAGTTTGTAAACTAAATGTTCAGCTATAGCTTGGAGCTAAATAGTTAGGTTGGGAGCAAAATACTAAATACATACTTATTTCAGAGCAAAATATTTAAATTGGATTTAATAAATATTAAGTGACATTTACAAACGAATGATTAAGATGAAAATATGTTTAAAAAAAAAATTAATTTCCATTTTTTCTCTTATGACAGGCTAAATAACCCAAATTATTGCTGTTCATTTTTAACAAACAGCCCATAATATACCTGCTGAGGAGCATACGTATATTGTCAATAACATCTGCAGTTCGACTTTAACACCATATTTTCCAAAGCCAAACTGAAGCGCATCTTAATTGAATCACTGACTTGTTACCAAGTCTTTCCTGCAGCTGTGTGGGTCATCATGGAGGTCGCCATCTTTACAAGGACTCGGACCCCCAGAGACCACCCGGGTCGCCGCGTTGCTTTTATCTCATTAACCCTCTTTACCAGGGGTGAAACTCATCATCTTCATCATTTAACTCCTTCATCACCAAGGAGAGGAGGTGGAGGAAATCGAGTCTAAAAGTCCCAATGGGGTTTGGAGTGTCATGTGGAGCAAATTAATGCATTTTCCCAATGGTTTGATATCAATTTTAGGTTAAATGATGATGATGCTGTATCAGGTTGCTGTAAATGTTGCTAATTTGTTTCTTCAAATATTTTAATTATGAATCACAAATAAAACTGCAACTTTTCCATGAGCTCACGTTGCTTCATTTTCTCGCTTTATAACAAAGAACAGAAAAAAAACTAACAAACTGCAAAACAAAGGACTATTTTATCACACACACACACACACACACATATATATAAATATATGTATCATACATCTCTAATTTACAGTAAAATACCAACAGCCAGAATTTTACCATAGTATAAAAGACATTACAGTAAATTATATCCACAATTAGTTATAAAAATAGACCTTATTTGGGAAATATTTATTCTAGATGTAAAAATAATACAGTAATAATACTTTAGGTTATTTAGTTTTCCTACATTTTAATAAAATATTGTCACAGCGAGGAATGTCGTCATGTTGTTCACGCTGAAATGCATTCTGGGTAAATGACGTGTAATGGTCCAACTGCTAAAGAGTGATGAGTGACGTTATTAAGTCTTTTTAATTTGAACCGGAGCCTGTTGCAATAGATCAGAAATCAGAAGAGGTGATGAAGATGATTAGGACCAAACAGAGTTAAACTGCTGCTGCCTTCAGCTTCATAAATGAAACGATGAACGACACGAACCTCTGGTCGGACGGTGTGATCCGGTAAGGAGCTCTGTGTCCGGCTGTTGCCGAATTCTAGATCCATTAGCATAGCATAGGTAGCAATAGCTCCATTAGCACGGCTCGTCTTTGACGTTTCTCCCGGCGTCCGGTTCGGCAACATCAGTGTTGTTTAGAGTTCGGTGCGGTGGTAACGGCGACACTGGATCTCCCTGAACGGATAGGTGATGTCAGTCCCGCAGGGGGTAGAGCTCCTGCTAGCATCTCAGAGAGCGTCCAGCTCTGTCTGTCTAAATGTTGTGGAGAAATGTCCAGGGTGTGTTCCAAGATCGCTACCCTTCAACTTAAAAGCTGCATCATACGTATGGACTTCTTCGTGTTGTTTCCTTGATGAGCTGGTTAGTTTGGAAGCATTTCTCCATCGTGCCTGATGCTAGCATGTGCTTGTTCTAAATGAAAAATCAGCACTCTTCTTTGATTTCCAATTTTGACTTCCTGCTGAAGAGCCCCCCCTGGCGGTTGAAGAAAAATCCACAGGAAAGCCGCACCGGGTTCAAAACGTGGGGGGGAAAGTAGAGGCTTATAGTCCGAACAATACCTTCCTGTGTAGACTCCAGTACAGAATGGACTTAATGACATAATCAAGCCACCATGGGCGACCTCCAAGGGTGAAAAATATTACAAAAGGTGTAAAGAAATATATTTTTTAAGTAATTATGAGTTTTGGCATATCACAAACAGCATTTTTTTTTTAGGTAATAGGAAAATTGCAATATATTTTGGCCAACATATTCAACTAGTCCTGGATTATGTTAACAGTTCATAACTATAAACTATGGAAAAAAAACAACAACAAAAAAACCAGGAAGAACTCTATGATAAATTGTGGCATTTTATTGTAAAAACATTTCACCAGATTCAGGTGGATTTCAAAATTTAAATGTTTTTAGTACTTGGGTAGACATTTTACCAAATACTTTAATTGAATAATTTTACTTTTTGCTTGTGCACATTTTTTGGTGCCCACCTCTGCTCGTACTCATGGGTGTAGATGAAAACAGCGATGATGTGGGATGAAGAGCGGACGGGGAGTCATCATCATGCGTCACCCCAACGCCTCCCAGAGAGCCCGGCGTTTTCTTACGAGCCCTGCAAGTGAAGCACAACGGAACCAGAACTGCTTAACGATGGCCTTCATACATATGGACCCTTTTAGGAGCGCTGCAAGCCGTAACACAGGCTTTGCTTTTCTCATCAGTTGGGTCAGTTTGTAGGAAGTGACTGGCTTTGTCGTTCTCCCCGGCACAGTATTATTCTTTGCTCCTTTTTCCTCACAATACCACAAGATAGCCTGATGTAATGTAAAAACGGCTCAAATTGGACCTTTAAAACTCTGTAACCTCGGCGTAAACCTCCTGTCTCAGAGGCCAACGCTCGAGGCGGATGCCCAGAAGAATGTGAACAGACCCACTTTAAATGAAGCCATCAACGTGGCAAGAAGAGGGAAGAGAAAGGGCTTTTATGATTTCCTTTGAAAAATTGATTCCAATTTATAAGGGTGTCGTATACAGTTCCCTCTCTTAATACTAAATCTTTCAGGCAGAAGCTTTTAAAACTTCAAATGCAGCTAAGATCGGCTTACACGTGTCATGCTAGAGCCTGTATAGCTTTCCTTCCTGTTCGGCTAGGCGTCGCCGACCTGTTTCATGGATGAGGTGGAGCTTTTTTCATTCTTCCAGGGAAGAAATCAGAAGAGCAGCCCGTAATAAAAACACCATACACGCTGTCTGGATTTCCCATCAGCCCTCTCTTTACGCACCTCATTGTCACTTCCTAACAGGCTCTTACTCCTTGAAATGCCGAGATGTGATGATCATAACATTTGGTTATTTTTCCTTTACTATAAGGTAAATGTGAACCCAACAGGCTGTTAAAAACTGCACTGTTACACTTGATAATGTTCAGTTTCCATCAATATCAGGGCTGTGAAAAGTACTTGCCCCAGTAGGGTCTGTACTTCAACTAAAAAGCTAATTTGTTTAGTTTTTTTTTTTAAATTAGCTTAAGACACTTAGCTACCACACTTAGCTTACTTGACATTTTTCCAGATAAATCCTAAACCACTAATTTACTTTCCTGTTTTGTAAACTTTAGTTGAATAAAGTACATCTATGTTGATGTTTTGGTTGTTGAATGTTTTTGCATGTCTAGCACACTGCAGGTAATAGCGGAGCTAATTTGTAGCTTAGAGCTTTAGCTAGCTTTGAAAACGTTTATCGCATTTAGAATAATCTAAATTGCTAATTTACTTGGCTGTTCTGTAAACTTTCAGGTGAATAAAGTTTGACATGTGTTAAAGTTTTGGTTATTTACTGTTAATTAACTAGTAGGATGTTTATACTCATGCTCTTATTTTGAAGTGGGAGAAGACTATTTACACAGCAGTTTCTTCCTGTTTCATTTTCTCTCTTTCTCCCCTCCCATAAATTTATTTCAAACAAAAACAACATACAGAAAGACATACAGAAAATATGGACAGTAGAGACAAAGATAGAAACATAAATCCAAGTCCAGTAGCATATTTGTGCACATATACTATGACAGTATATGTTATTCTATCTGACAGTATATGTTATTCTATCTGATGTTATCTGATGTTATTCTAAGATTTTGCTACAAAAAGATATTGACCACAGCTTATTTTTAGCTTCCTAGGACTCATTGGGAGGACTATTCAGCTCCTCTCTAATCCAACTCAATTCATTAAGTTTATCCATCTCAATTTACAAAGTTTTTATAACTTAATTCATTAAGTTTGTTTAACATGACAAATTTAAGTCACTTTTACTCAAGACTTTTTCTTTAATTCAAATCTGACTTAATTCTACAGAAAGTCAACTAAAACGTTTAAGTTGTTCCAAACTAAAACACTAAAATATACAAAATTAGATTATCACAGCTAGAACTTAAATTATTGTAAATGCATGTTTTAACATGTTATTTTAGTTTTTGAAAGATCCTGTACAGTGAAATATTCATATAGTAGAATCAACTTAATTGAATTGCTTCAACTGGTAACAAGCAATTCAATTAAGTTGGTTCAACTTAATTGAATTGCATCAATTGGTAACAAGTAACTAAATTAAATTGAGCCAACTTAATGTAAGTTGATTTAACTTAATGAATTGAGTTGGAAGATCATAATATGTTGAGTTGGAAAGAACTCAATTTACTAAGTTAATTTAATTTGG